>PVKC010027818.1:0-15638 GCA_004027635.1 Crocidura indochinensis | reverse complement strand
TGTGTGTGTGTGTGTGTGTGTGTGTTTTGCTTGTCTTGCATGTAACTGACTCAGGTTCAATACCCAGATCCTCATATGGCCACCCAAGCACCACCAGCAGTGATCCCTGAGTGCAGAGTCAGGAACTAAGCACTACTGGTAGTACTCTCCCCACCTGGAAAAAAACCACCTGGGAATCAAATTTGGGGTCAGGGTAATAGTACAGCAGGTATGTACTTTGCATATACCCAATATGTGTTCAATTCCCATCACCCTATATGGTCCCCAGACTCTGCCAAGAGTGATCCCTGAATGTGGAATCAGGAATAAGCAAGCTCTGAGCACAGCTGGGTGTGGCCTGAAAACAATAAAAATAAAATAGAGAAAATACAAAGTTGCAGGGGTGACTGTTGTACTTAGAAGTGTACATGAGCCAGACCTGAGAAGGAATATTTTGGGGAGAGCCACACTTGGTGGTGCTCAGGAATTATTCTTGGCTGTTCGAGAGGTGCTTGGGGGCCACATATACCATCTGGGATCAAAGCAGGGCTCATGCAAGGCAAGTACCTTAACCTGGTTTCATCTCTCTGGCACTGAGAAGAAGCCTCACATGAGTAAAGGGAAATTGGATTGAATTCCTGGATAATAGCGTTGGGATTTGTATGAGAGTCTTTCTGTTTCCTTTCTCTTTATCCTCGTCTTCTATTTACAGTCCAGGGGTTCTCAAACTTTTAAAACAGGGACCCAGTTCACTGTTCCTCAGACCATTGGAGGGCCAGACTATAGTAAAAACAAAAGTTATGAACAAATTTCTATGCACACTGCATACATCTTATTTTGATGTGAAGAAACAAAATGGGAACAAATATAATATGGAGGCCGGACTATAGTAAAAACAAAAACTATGAACAAATTCCTATGCACACTGCATATATCTTATTTTTGAAGTGAAGAAACAAAATGGGAACAAATACAGTATGTGGCCCGCGGGCCGTAGTTTGAGGACCTCTGCCCTAGACTATCTCTCTAGTTATTCAACCAAGGATTTGGAGCATCAATAGGTATAGGCAAGTAGTCCCTAAAAAAGACTTTTCAGGAGTCATGAAAATTCCCTCTCCCTGCATCTGCCCTGAAGAGCTGGGCCTGTCAGTATCTTTCTTATTGTGAGAGTCAGGATTAAACCTTGCAGAGCAATTCAGATCTTGTGTGAGATTATGTGCAATGCTCACAGGCATGGAATTGAGGTGAAGAGGAGTATTACTCCCATGGTTGGGCCCCCAGTCTTTTGTGAATCATGAAGTGCTTTGCAAATGCAAAAAATACAAAATCTCTAGCTAAATGTCACTCCCCCAACCCCCGCAAAACTCCTAGCCCACCTCACCCTCAGCTCTGGGACCTCCTTGCTGTCTGGCTTCCTCTTATTAGGCAGACTCTGATTTTCCAAGCCAAACCACCCATCCTCCAATGTCCAGGTGGGCATTTATGAGAGGAGAGAGTTTGTGAGACCCCATCAATTCAATTAGGCATCAAGGAAGCAAATGAATCAGGGTCAAGCACCTCAAAACAAGCAAACAAACAACAACAACAACAAAATAACCCTCAGTTCTTTACAGCCAACTGTGTAAAAACCAGGGGCTGACATTCCAACTTACTATACACTTAGTTTTTTCCCTTATTTTTCCTTGTTGATTTGCTTTGTTTGGGGGAGGGAACCATACCTAGCAGTGCCCAGAGCTCACTCCTGGCAGTGCTCAGAAAATCCTATGAGATGCCAAGGATTGAATTAGAGTTGGCTACATGCAAGACCAGTACCCTCCCCCAGGTGTTCTCACTCCTGGTGCCCCTGGCCCCTTTCATTTGAGGATAATTCAGCCTGTTCTTGTCCAGCTGCTGGGCTTCCCTTTGGGTTTCCAGCAGCCCTCAGCTGAGTTCTCAGGGATCACAAGTGAATTTAGTGTGAAATAGATCTGATTGCCCCAAAGGCCGTGTTTTATTCATTAAAAGAGCATCTAACAGGGAAGCCAAATTTCACATGAAACGGTGGGTTGCCTAAACACCTTAGGAGTTCTATTTGGAACCGAGGCTCAAATACTTTTCTTTGCCAAACCCCCTGTTTTCTCTAGATTAAAGAGACAGAGAAGGATGGAAGAAGGAAGAGGGGGGCCAGGGTCTGATCCCCTGTCAGGCTGCTTAAGACTTTTCCACCATCCCACACCTGTCACAGGATCAGTCTTAATAAAAATTCATCATCTGATCATCAAAGAACAAAAACAGATTAATTTTTAATTTTCTGTTTGTGATTTGCCACACTGGTTGATGCTTTCCCTAAACAGTGATTTCTGGAAAATTCCATTGAGAGGTTTAGTTGACAGACTGGAAAGAATGGAGAGTGGGGAGGGCACTGGCCAGGTATGTGATCAACCCAGCGTTCATCCCCAGCATCCCCTAGGATCCCCTGAGCTGTGCCAGGAGTGATTCCTGAGCACAAAACCAGGAATCAGCCCTGAACAATGCCAGGTGTGCACTCCCCCCCCACCAAAGGTTTAGCTGATTGGCAAGGCGTTTTTTTTTAATTTGTGATTTTATTTATTTATTTATTTTGGTTTTGGGGCCACACCTGGCTGTGCTCAGGGGTTATTCCTGTCTCTGCATACAGGAATCACTCCAGGCCATGCTGGGTGGGGGGAAGCATCTGAGATGCCAAGGATTAAACCCAGATTGACCATGTGTAAGGCAAGTGCTCTCCCCACTTTGCTAAAGCTCCAGCCCCTGTAGGGTTTGCTTGCAGGGTCTCCACTCCACAAAGAAACAAGCATTTCTTTGTCCCCTCTCCAGCAGGATGGGAACCTCATTTTTCTCTTGATTGTACTGGGAGCATATACTCACAGCAACCTGGCCTTCCTATCCTTTCATGGAGATAGAGCCTCTCAAGAGAATTTTCTAGCTGAAAGGCTCCAGGTAGCAGACCTGGGGCTTCATTCAGCTCAGCTGCTGGCACCAGGCTCACCCCAGTCCCCAAGAAACTACACAGAGCAGACTAACCTGAGAAAAGAATCTGGGCAGGGCTAGCTTCACTAGTCCTCTCAGGTGCATGGCACTTTCTCTTCCCTTGCTTTGAGTGGTTTGAACCATGAAGGTGGGTTCTTAGCAGCAGCCACTGGGATTTCTGACATGACTGTTTCGTGTTCAGACCCATGTGCCTGTGTTGACGGATTGCCTTTGGTCCACTTTTGCTCTTGGGGGAAATCTTGCAAGAAAAAAAGGGAGCCTGCTTCTAAGAGTCAGGGCTTTCCTGCCTAGCAAGTTGAAAGAACTTGCAAGTTCTCTCTCTCTCTCTCTCTCTCTCTCTCTCTCTCTCTCTCTCTCTCTGTCTGTCTCTCCTTCCCTCCCTCCCTCCCTCCTCTCCCACTCCCCTCTCTCCTTCTTTCTCTCTCTCTTTTCCCTTGCCTCCAACTTTTTCCAACTTGTCATGTTCCTTGGGTTCTTGTTCTCTCTCTCTCTCTCTCTCTCTCTCTCTCTCTCTCTCTCTCTCCTTTCCTCCCTCCTTCCCTCTCTCTCTCTCCTCTTGCTTCCAACTCTTTCCAACTTGTAATGTTCCTAGGGCATTCTTTAATTTTAATTTTTTTTATTGAATCACTGTGAGATGGGGCCCGGGAGATAGCATGGAGGTAAGGCGGAGGTAAGGCGTTTGCCTTTCATGCAAAAGGTCATCCGTTCGAATCCCAGTGCCCCATATGGTCCCCCGTGCCTGCCAGGAGCAATTTCTGAGCATGGAGCCAGGAGTAACCCCTGAGCACTGCCGGGTGTGACCCCCCCACAAAAAAAAAAAAAGAATCACTGTGAGATACACAGTTACAAAGCTGTTGATAATTTGAGTTTCAGCCATATAATATCCCAACACCCAGTGTTCATCAATGATCATTTTCCATCATCAGTGTCCCCAGTTTCCCTCCTGCCCCTTCCCAGGTTGCCTCCATGGCAGACACTTTTCTTCTCTCCACTCTTTTTCTCTCCCTTTCCTATCTTCCCTTTCAATGATAGTCTTGCAAACCTCAGTACCATGAGTTTTTCCGTCTCTGCTTTGTGACCCTGGCATTAGGCATTGGGCTCAGACTCTGACAGCTGCTTGCTCCACTTCTGACTCCCTCGTGACTGCAGAGGTCTTTCCTGGGGACACCTGTCCCCATGTCTGTCACCTGCCTCCCTGTTCCCACCTCGTGGGCAGGAAAAGTCCTTCTCAGCAATCAGATGTGCTGACTAGCTCACCTCTCTGTTCTGTCTTTGCAGTTCTCCCCCACCTTTTTGAGGACTCGCACACACTCAGGCCACATCTGAGGGAACCCTGGCATCTGCCACATCTGCTGACATCACTACTACCCCTGGCACTGCCCCCAAGGACTCTAGATATGGGTTGGGAGCTTGGGTCTTCCTTCTAGGGGCTGGAAACTTGAAGGGGTGTCAATGGAGTGAAATCCACTGAACTGGGGTATGGACGGCGCATTTACAGGGCATTGCCCCTTCTGAGCAGATGTCTAAGCTGGAGACAGCAAAGGTCTGTGGCTGAGTCCATCAGGGCACTGGAGTACAGCAGCCAACAGTGGGACTGGCGATGTTTGCTGGCTGCTCTCTAAAACATGATCCGGGCCACTCCAGTCAATTTATTACAGAGTAGACCTGGCAGGATCATGCTTCCTGGGAACAGGGTAGAATTAACTTTAGGAGAAAATGAATAAAGTGCTTAAATAAAAATTTTATATAAAAAAGAAAAGAAAATGAGATTTTTTTCTGATTTTTACAGCCCCATGGGTAAACCTTGACCCTCTGGTCTGGTGGGAGGGGGCTTCTGTGGTGGGCACAGAGGGGTATGATTAGACAACAGTGAACCAAATAGCTGTGCCTTGATTGCTTTGCCTCCCAATTGGGAAATAGGGCTCTTCTTGCTGCCTCCCACCCTGGGCCATATTTGGCCATATGGTTTTTTGTTTTGTTTTGTTTTTTTTTTTTTTTTTGGTTTTTGGGTCACACCCGGCAGTGCTCCACGCTCAGAAATTGCTCCTGGCAAGCACGGGGGACCATATGGGGCACCGGGATTCGAACCGATGACCTTTTGCATGAACCCGGGCCCCGGCCATATGGTTAAGTCTACCTTCTTTGCCTGTGGTGACTCCTTCTCCCTCATCTACCTCCGCCAGATCCCTTTGATCCCCAACTTTTCAGCTCAAATGCATCTGATCAGCTCATGGCACAAGGGAAACTCAACCCTCCTCCCTTGCCCCAATTCTTTCTCTGTGAGCTTCCAACCAAGAATTCTTGAATTCTAGAGTGAAGGCACCTTGGAGCTCCTCTTTTCTGGTGGTCTTTCTAGAAACCAGATGAGTTGAAGGTCAGAATGATTCATCTAATCTCCTTTGGACATGGGCTGTGGAACCAGGTTTTTTTTAAAAATATTATTTTATTTCTTTTATTTGTGGGCCACACAGGTGGTGCTCAGTGGTTACTCCTGGCTCTGTACTCATAAATCACTCTGGCAGGCTCAGAAGTGATCATCATATGTGATGCTGAGGATCAAGCCTGGGTAGGCTGTGTTCAAGTCAAACACTACCCACTGTGCTATTGCTCCAGCCCCAAAACGTGGAGTTATTAAAACCTGATTTCCTTTGCTCTCCCTTCATTCTAATTCAAATAGCAGTTTCTCCCTTTTTCAGCTGAAGTGTGGGCTTTATTTGTGTCCGTGGGTTTCCTGTAGCTCCTCTTGCTTACCCCAGTCTCATTCCTGCGTCTTTACATGATATTTTAAGTTTTTCAGGGGCCGGGCGGTGGCGCTGGAGGTAAGGTGCCTGCGTTAACCTAGGACGGACCTTGGTTTGATCCCCTGGTTCCCCATATGGTCCCCTGTTCCTGCCAGGAGCGACTTCTGAGCAAATAGCCAGGAGTAACCCCTGAGTGTCACCTGGTGTGGCCCAAAAACCAAAAAAAAAAAAAAAGTTTTGCCTGAGTGGGCACACCCAGTGGCAGTGCTCAGGGCATTGAACCTTGGTCAGCTCTGTGCAAATCAAGTGCTTCATTGGCTGCCCTAGCATTCTAGCTTGTTTCTGGCCTCAGAAACATCAGCGCTCTTCCTGGGTCGCACACTTACTCCTTGTCCTAAAGGAAGCCCACAGTGGAGGGACTCAGTGGGGTGGGAGAGCTCCAGGTATTGCTGCCTCAATCTCTTCTTCCTGCTGTTGGCTCGCTTGGGTTCATTTGTTCTGCAAATATTTATTTAGCGTGCAGAGTTCCACACGAAGACTGCATGATATAGAAAGCCCTAGCAACTCTTCATGTTGGCCCAATTCCTATTCTGCACCAAGTTCACCTGTTTAATGCATTACTGGATTATTGTTCCTAATTGCACTCTTAATTATCGTAAAGAAGAGAAAATGTTATTTCTAATTCATGGAGGAGGTACACCAACCCCTTCCTACCAGTCTCAAGGGGTTGATTATCTGGTCCAAAGCTGTGGAGCTGTAATTGAGCCTGGACAGATGCTCAACCACTGATAGAAATTGACACCATTAAGTTTTGTGTTGTTTAGGGCACTCAGTGGTTATTCCTGACTCTGCACTCAGAAATCATTTCTTGCAGGCTCGGGGAACCACATGTGATTCTGGCAATTGAACCCAAGTCAACTGCATGCAAGGCAAACATCCTCCCCTCTGTGCTTTTGTTCTGGTCCCAGCACCTCTAAGTTTTTATCATCTAGAAGCAAAACATCTGAGAGTTTCCATAAAGAAAAATAGCAGAGAGCTTCTAAAGGCCTAGAAGGGATGAAGTGGATAGAAAAATGGGAACAAGAAGGGATGAGCTGTAAAGATCTCTTTCATTTGTTTTTGGTTTGGGGCCATACCCGTTGATACTCACTGGTTATTCCTGGCTATGCGCTTAGAAATCACTTCTGGCTGGGGGGGGGGGGAATCATATAGGACTCCAGAAAATCGAACCTCCGTCCATCCTAGGTTGGCACTTGTAAGGCAGATGCCTTATCTCTAGTGCCAACATTCTGGCCCCAAGCTGGAAAGATTTTTTTTAAGTTGCTTCATGGGGGCTAGAAAAGTAATATAGGAGTTAAGGCTCTTGCTTTGCATGTGGCTGATTCAATCCCTGGCACTGCACATGGTTCCTTGAGCATGGCCAGGAGTAACCCCTGAGCACAGAGCAGGTATGGCCCCCAAACCCAAAAATAATTCTATTAATAAAAGAAAAGAAAAGAAAAGAAGGAAGTTTCATTGGTTGGGAGCATTTTTCAATTTTTTCTTTTACAATTTTAAAATAAAAAAAATTTTTTTTGGCTTTTGGGCCACACCCGTTTGACCATCAGGAGTTACTCCTGGCTAAGCACTCAGAAATTGCTCCTGGCTTGGGGGACCATATGGAACGCCAGGGGATCGACCATGGTCCGTCCTACGCTAGCGCTTGCAAGGCAGATACCTTACCTCTAGAACCACCTTTCCAGCCCCTAAAATTAAAAAAATTTTAAATTAAATTAAAAAATTTAAATTCGGGGCTGGGCGGTGGCACTGAAGGTAAGGTGCCTGGCTTGCCTGCGCTATCCTAGGATGGACCATGGTTCGATCCCCCGGTTTCCCATATGGTCCCCCAGGCCAGGGGCGACTTCTGAGCGCATAGCCAGGAGTAACCCCTGAGCGTCACTGGGTGTGGCCCAAAAACCAAAAACTAAATAAATAAATAAAATAATAAAAAAATTTAAATTAGGAGGCCGGGCGGTGGCACTGTAGGTAAGGTGCCTGCCTTGCCTGCACTAGCCTAGGAACGGACAGACCTCGGTTCGATCCCCCGGTTCCCATATGGTCCCCCAGGCCAGGAGCGACTTCTGAGCACATAGCCAGGAGTAACCCCTGAGCGTCACTGGGTGTGGCCCAAAAACCAAAAAAAAAAAAATTTAAATTAAATCACCATAAGAATAACAGTTACAAAGTTCTGGATGGTTGAGTTTTAGGCATACAATGTTCCAACATCCGTCTCTTCAACAATACATACTTCCCATCACTGATGTCCCCAGTTTTCCTCACGTACTGTCCCCAAAGCCTGCCACCTTGCCACTTCTCTCTCTCTCTCTCTCTCTCTCTCTCTCTCTCTCTCTCTCTCTCTCTTTCTCTCTCTCTCTCTCCCCCCCCCCAGGTTTTTAGTGTTCTGTTGGTTTTCGGTGTACTGTATTTGAATCAACCTCATTCCCTGAACCTGATGTCTGCCTGTAAATATCTGGTTCAGACATTCCTTCCCCACATAGAACCCCCTCTCCCCTTTGCCCCATATGACCATCCTTTGCCCGTCCCTTCTGGAAAGTCTCCTAATTGTCATATTCCAAGTATCCACCCTTGGTTTACTCTCCACATTCATTGGTTTCGTTTCTTCATCTTCCACATCTGTGTGGCCTCCCACCCATGTGGGTGTTAAGCTCAATGCCACCGACTTCCTTCCCTTAGGCTAATGGCCTCTGGGTCCCTCCCTGCTGTTGCCCATGGTAACGGGCCATCTCTGCTTCTGACTCGAAGACCACTGCGTATGAATAGCACGTCTTCATCGATTCACGGGGGGCTGGGCACTCAGTGATCCCACATCTTGGCTGTTGGTGAAGAAGACACAGGGGGTAAAAACTAGTTCTTTGAACTAGGAGTTTTGTATTCTTGAGGTAAACACGGAGAAATGGGATAACTGGATCATAGGGAATTTTTCTTTGTTCACTGCTGGAGGAGAGAAAGTTTTGAAAAAGGCTCAACTCCAATTGGCAGTAGGCAGGGAGGCAGAAAGATAGCACCCAGGGATGGATGGCACGTGCTTTGCATGCAGAAGACTTAGATTTGAACCCCAACACTGCATGACTCCTCTATGTACTACTAAGCATGTGGCAACCCCCAATCACTGCCAAGGATGGTCCCAAACCAACATAGGAATGGTTTTGAGCTGGAATTTGTAGAGTGGGTGGGTAGTAATTTAACACAAGTGTATCAGATTCATTAGGTATCCAATGTGGCGGTGCTTTGTGTGGTTTTTAAGGAGGGAGGAGGGTCATTGAACAGTGAAGGACATCAAAAACATAGAAAAGTTGAGGGTCATATGGGTCCTCTGGAAGCAAAGGTCAGTGGTCAGAGAGGAAGAAAATGTCCGCCAATGTGCAGAAATCAGGGTAAATTAAAAGGGTAGATGTGCTAACTTTGGTGGGGAAAACATGTGGGGCTGGGTGGGGACTTCTTGTGAGAAATGTGAGGCAAGGGTTGGGAGTAGGAAGCATCAGGAGATGGGGAGATGAACCAGCAGTGTCCAGATCAAAGCAAAGTCTGAAGCAGACAGACAGGGATGGTGGGGAGACACCCGTTGTGGAGAGCCACATGTTCATTACTCAGTCACCATGATATATTGAGTTGTTTAAAGTCCGGAGCGAGCGGTCAGCCAGATCACAGCCGTCTCTACTCTCCCATAGCCGATGTTGGGGACAGACAGAGGCAATTACAAGCTGGATTAGGCGTTGGTAGTAGCGCCTGTGGAGGACCCGCAGGACACGGCCATGCACACACTCCAGCTGCTTCTCAACTGCTGGGAAATGAGACACATCCAGGGGTCAGGGGTCACCCTGCTTGGAACACAAGTTCAAGCTTCAGTAAACATCTCCACTGGTGGAGCAGGTGGGAGCTCCCAAGCAGTTCCTTTGAACTCACAGTGGTTCATCTGAGCTCAGCCTTCAGGCAGGGCTCAGGTTCTGGAGTCCAGCATATTGTTCACTGCCTTGGTCCCTGGTTCCTTTTAGTGCTGGATCCACCTGCTTGTCTCTGCTCTATCCAGCAGGGTGAATTGGGGTGCATTCAACATCCTTGATTCACTCAGTCTTGCTCCCGTTGTGCAGGGGTGAGGCCATGAACCTGAGAAGTTCTCAGCAGGGTGGGGAATCTTCATGTTGTGATTTAGGATCGAGCAGAGGCTCTGGGGGTGAGGAAGGTGGGTTCTGGACAGCTGTAGCTATCAGCCAGACTCCTGGGGGCAGGAGGGGGGTCATGTCTATCTCCTGTTAGGAAGTTACTTGTCCCAGAAGGCCCCAGAGGGAGGTGGAAGAGTGGAGATGGAGGAAGGGTATGTATTCCAGGCCCTTCACTCCTTCCTGCACACAGCAGAGTTTCTGCCCCTCACTGATGACAGGAAACGTGCCCTTCTGGCTCAAGCCAGCTGTTGGGACACTGTTGCTAGCCAGATTCAGCTTTTGGGGGGAGCAGCCAGATGGCAACTTCCACAGGCACGGTAGTGTCCAGCCCTGAGAACCGCATCCCCCCCACCCCATATGCCAGTGCTCCTGGGCAGCAGGCCAGGGCTGTGTTTGTTGAATGGCTGTGCCCCCAAAGGTGCTTCAAATCACCCTCATGCTTGCCAAATCCCCTCCCTGTTTCCCCCTCATGACTGGTGCCTAGAACTAAGCTGATTTGGGCTGTTTTATAATAGTTTTTTGTTTGTTTGGTGGCCACATCTGGCAGTGCTCAGAGGTTATACTCAAGAATTGCTCCTGGTGGGCTCAAGGGACCCTATGGGATGTCAAAAGTCTAATCTGGGTCGGCCATGTGCAAGGCAAACTACCCTCCCCACTGTGCTATTTCTCTAGCTCTCAATTGACTTTAAAATGCTATCAAGAGGGTCAAAGGAATAGTATAATGGGGAAGGTGCCTTGCACATGGCTGACCCAGAGTTTAGCTCCAGCATCCCATAAGGTCCCCCAAGATCCACTAGGAGAGATCCCTGAGTGAAGAGCCAGAATTAAGGCCTGAGCATTGCAATGTATGTCTCCCCTCCCCAAATAAAATAAAACAAAGTAAAATAAAACCAGTGCATCGAAGCCACCAGGTTAAAGGCATCTCATGTCTTCATAGTGGACTAGGGTAGAGAAATAGTTCAAATGGGATGGGGAACAGATGTAAGACCATGAGTTAGATCCCTGGGACTATCTGCCCATTCCTAGCATCACCAGATTTTAAAAATAAATGTCCCTCTCCTGAATTTCAGTAAGAGTTGAATGGGATAGAATCACACTCTGCCCCCTACTCCTCTAGTAAAGTCTAGGGTGGTGTTTGTGGACAGGGTGGGAGACAGGAAACAAACAGTGGTCACTTGGCCAGTTAGGAGGGATGATACCCAGTTCTGCAGAGCTGTAGTGCAGTGGCCTGGAACAGCACAACCATGGTGCTGCCAGGGAGACAGGCAGCTGAGGGCCAGAACCACGGACAAAATGAGGGGTTTCAGGGGGGGCGGAGAAGCAGACCCGCTGGGTTGATGTGTGGTGTCTGCATTTGTATTCTGGCTCCTCTGAAGAGCAGGCAGGGGCTTGCAGTCTCCCTGCATCAGGCAGCCAGAGATATAATGGGTTGCCATTACTCCTTAATTGCATGGGAACTCAGATGCACGTCCTTCCTATCTCCTGTCTAATTGCAACCCGCTTCCTGTTGGTGGGCAATAAACATCCACAAACAGGGTCTGGTGTATCTGTTCCCATCGCAATTGCTCATAGGCTGAGCACTAGAAAGCATTCGGGCAGATCCAAGATGGAGAGCAGTAGGGAGCTTGTAGACCCTCATGACAGGGCGTTCAAGCCAATGTGACCTCCTGAGCTAGGGGGACACAGTGCCTTGGGTTCCTCACTGTCTGTGCTATCTATGCAATGGGGATCAGTTCCTGGTAGGTGCTACCAGTGCAAACTTCTTCACAGAAAAGCCCAGTGGTCTGAGGCTCTGTGGAATAGAAGTGAGTTGCTCTGGCTATCAGTGCTCTGTGATCTGAAGGAGGAAAAGGCTCCCAGTGCTTTGCACCACCCATTATGGGTAAGATGAACCTCCCAGAGAGTCTCCAAGGCTGTTGGTGAGTGTGGGCAGTTCAGAGACGCTGTATTTCCAGTAAGGTTCTGGCTATGGGGAAGGAGAGAGGTTCACATGATCCCTGAAAACAGGCTCCTCCAAGCCCCCCAGCACTGTCAGATAAGGAGGAGCCAGGTAGAAAATCAGGAGAAAGAGGAGAAAATTGACTTCTTGGGGTTCCCAGAATTGTCAGCAAGGTTGGAAGCTGCTATTATTGTATGCATTCGATAGCTTATGTCACTGTCCTGGAAGCCAGTTTGTGCCTTTGCTGTGGGCACCTAGGGAGTAAGGGGCAAGACTGGCACCTACGGAGTAAGGGACAAGACTGGCAGGCTTCCCAGATGCCAGTGCAACTTACTAGACTCATTCTCCCAAGCTGATGCCAAGTGCCCCAAAACCCATGTCCCTCCTGGCGGTGCTCAGGGGACTCTATCGGTTGCTGGGAATGGAGCCTGAGTGCAAGGTAAGCACCCTCCCTGCTGTACTATCACTCTAGCCCACATATCAGGGTCATTTTTGTTCTCTCAGGAAGTTGAAATGATATCTACAGTTTCCTAGGACCTCTCCACTATTCTTACCAGTCAAGATGACTCATCTGAAAAAAAGCCTGATCTGGGCATCTTGGGGAGCAACTTTTGCCATTACCACCCCCAACACACACACACACACACACACACACACACACACCCTGACTGAGCATTTGGGAGACATTTATCTTCAAGATCATTCAAGGAAAAATACTTTGAAGATAAACAATGCATCATTGGGAAACAGGGAAGCGCTGAAAATTCCTACATTCTCTGAGGCTCCTTTCTCTCTCAGCCTCTCTCTCATCTTCCCAGTACTTGGGGATTTTAAAGACTGCGCAGAAAGATTAAGGGTACATTTGTCAAGGTTAGAAGGTCTTTTGATCCTCTTGTTAAACAACTGCGTGATTTTACTCGTGGAGGAAGGTGGGTTCTTTTTTTGTTCTCCTTAATTGAAAAAATAATCCATCAATGCCAACCATGCATGAGGTTTTTGGATGCCAATTCCCTGTGTCTCATGATGCCTTTGGGCCCAGCCTTGGAGGGACAGAGGAGAGTTTAGATCCTAAACAAGATGGGGCCCAGGACACAAACTGACAGGGTTGTGTCTAGGAAACTCACAGCTCAGACAAGGAGGAGGAGAGGGAGGGGAAGCCAAGGTGGGAGTGTCGGACTATTTCCAGTGCAGCCGTCTGTAAAGCACCTGAGTTTCTTTCTGTTGTGGGACTATTCAAGACTCTAGAGGCCCTGGGTCAGGGTCATGATAAGGTGCAACTGGAAAAGTCCAGGCAGCTGAGACATCTTGTCCTACATCTCCCTTTCTTGCTTCCCTGCAGACACTGGCTCTGGGACACATCACATATCTCATTGCATGTGAGTCACTTTTGACCCTGAGGCTCAGTGACTGCCTTCTGGACCCCCATTGGCCTGTGCTCATCACACACACACATACACACACACATACACACACCTTTGCCAGCGATGGACAAAGGAGCAGTTCTGTTGACAAAGGACCCACACGTCAGCAGGAGACGTATCTGGGTAGTTTGGGAACCTTGGCGCCAGGAAACGGCTCGGAAGATGACACGTCTGAATAGCCTGATAAATCTTTATTGCGCCCCGAATCTCCAGTCCTCTAAGTCAGGACATAAATCTTAGCCTACATCAAATAAATGATTGTCTGTTTAAGCACAGGAGGGAGAGGGTGAGGCCGTGTGAGGTCTGCGGCTGGCTCTGCCTCCCTCAGAGCTGTTTGGGCTATTTTTCTGGCTGTGCAGGCAGAGGGGTGAAGGCAGGGAGAAGCCTTTCTGCCCCCCATTTATTTCTTCAGGATACCCAGGCCTCTTGTCTGTGCAGCCTGAGAATGGAATGAAACGTATATATAGAGACCATATGGGTTCCAGATCAGAGAGAGAGCAGAGAAGAGAGAAAGAGAGAGAGTGAAAGAGAGAAGGAAAGAAAGTGCTGGAAAAAGGGGAGAGAGCAGGAAAGAACAGGAGAGGGAGCAGGAAAATGAGTATAGGAAAGAGAGAGCAATAAACAGACAGCTGTCTATCCAGTGGCTTGGGAAGCTCCCCCATTCCAGTACAGATTCAGTCCCTCAGCTGTCTGCAAAGCTGACGAGCTCTTAAGGGACAGATGGCCTTAGTTGAAGGAGGGAGGGCAGCAGGCACCGGGGAGTCAGCCCGTCTGCCTCCGACTTCTCTCTGGCTTCCAGATAGCATCAAGGGATGAGCCATTCCCCAGACCTCCCTCCCTCTATCCTCTCAGGTGACTTTCCAGACCTAAAAAGAGAGGCCAAAGCCAGTACCTTATTCAAGGCTAGGGCAGAGACCCAGGCCCGACCTTTGGTGCAGCTGTGAGCTTACAGGGTCAGCAGTGGAGAGTGAAGATAGAAAAGCTGAATTCAGCTGTCTTAGGCTCCTGGGAAAGGATCAGTGACTTCCCAAAGGGGACAGATGAGGGCAGCTGGGCAGCACCTGGCCTGACTCTGCCCACTTCTAGGGGCTTATGGGAGAAATCATGAGCTTCTAGCAGCAGAGACCCCTGAGGGCAGCACCCTCCACGTGCCTATTCCTCACCCCTTTCTGTTTGACTCCATCAACCAAGAGAGTCAGGTGGATCCAACTGTGTGTGTGGGGGGGAGTGGGCAGAGAATCCCAGTCTTGGTATCCAGTATCCATAGCCTAGAAGCCAGGCTAAATAGAAACCTCTTTTATAGTGGCACTTGGAAATGATGCAGTGAAAAGGGTTGTGGATGGGGTCAGAGTGATAGGACAGTGTGTGGGTGGAGGGGAGGTCATTCCCCTTGCTGGCTGCTGGCCCAGGCTCAGGTTCAATCCCTGATATCACATATGTTCCCTTGAGCACTTCCAGGAGTGATTTTTGACTGAACAGCAAGGAGTCAGCCTTGAGCATCGCTGCCAGGTGTGGTCCCCAAACAACCCCCCAAAAGATCCTCTCTGCACTTGACCCAGCAACTTGGCCACTGCTTACTGCTTTTGCAAACATTCCAGAAGATGTGCAGATTTGATCTGGGGGTAGGAGAACATTCTAGAAGATGTACATATTTGGGTTGGGAACTCTATATATGCCCTTGAGGGGCCTTTAATTACATTTTGGACTCCTTCCTTATTAGCAATGGGCAAGGCCAACCCATTTCTTCAAGCCTAAATAAAGTCAGGGCGAGAGAGAGAGAGAGAGAGAGAGAGAGAGAGAGAGAGAGAGAGAGAGAGAGAGAGAGAGAGAGAGAACAGGGGTAAAGGCATTTGCCTTACTGAGTCCAGCCTCACTTATGACCCCTGTGCGGAGAACAAGGTAGTCTCAAACTCCCCAAAATAAAATGTAAATGAAGTTATGAAGAAAATGGGGAAGGGAAATGCCTTGGTCCTTAATGGAGCCTCTTTCTGTTCTTAAGATGTGCATAACTGCAAACTGCTGAGGGATGAGCTGTATACCAAGTACCTTTGGAGAAGATGATGCACATGTGTTCCTTAGGCCCATGCACATGATGCCTGCACGTACAAGTACCTGCACCTTGAGCTGTAAACTTGAGCTGTAAACTTTCCTCCTATTGTGATGGGATGTGTATCTGGGCTCTCTCTACCATAGAGAAGCCTGCATTCCCTCTTGGGCATCTTTCTTTATTTTTCTTTCTTCTTTCTTTCTTTCTTTCTTTCTTTCTTTCTTTCTTTCTTTCTTTCTTTCTTTCTTTCTTTCTTTCTTTCTTTCTTTCTTTCTTTCTTTC
>PVKC010027817.1:0-15618 GCA_004027635.1 Crocidura indochinensis | reverse complement strand
TAATATGCTAAGGGCCAATATTTTTCTTTGAGCCGTTTTGTTAGATTTTTTTTATTCATGGAAGAAAAAATATATATGCTCCTCCACAATATAGCACATGTTCTTTTCTCATAAATCATATTAATTGTAGACATGGTCACAAAGCATTTTAAATTCAGGCATGCGTAAATGAATTAAAACATATGAGAATTTCATCAAAATCCATGGTGGGTCTAAACATCATCAAATACCAATTCTGTTAACGGACATATTTTTTCATCTAGGTGAAATTCATGTTTTTCTTTCTTAGCATTGATTTTATTGATAACATCGACATGTCGTGATTGTTCTTCATTAGTAGAATAGAACATAGATATGTGTGTACATGTGTGTATCTTGTCTACCATTTCTATGCTCAGTCTTCACCCAGATTTTTATTTTTTGCTATAGCTTTCTAAATATTGCTATTGACTGAACAGTTTAGCTTTATTAAGAAGTAAATATTCTAAGGAACTGACAACATAAAATTGACATTAGTTTCTCACAGTCCTGGAAGTTAAAGGCTATTACTTACAATTTAACAGACAGTCCTTACTACAATGGACAAATATCACTTGGAAGTTTTATATGCACCATAAGAACCACATTTGTTTGGCATTCAATCTCTCATCATGCATTAAACATAGCCACTTAAAAAATGTGAGCTAAGGATTAAAGTGAAAAATAAGGCTGCTTATAGCTGGACATTTTATATGCATGGACTTTCTCTGCTTAGGTGAAGGTCTGCAGTGCCCTGTCGCTAACTCTTGGCATGGGTGGAAAGGTCAGGATATTTACCTAAAAGAAACTTCTGCCTCCAGGCCACTTCCCTCTTACAGCTTTCAAACAGACAGGGCCCAAAATCTAATTATTTAGATGCTAATCAACTGCAGGATAGTTCCTAAGGCATTCGGATCTGAAGAGAACATTTTCAGGGAAGTTTCCTCAGTTCAAATGTAAACTTTCAGCTCTGATACAGTCCTTGAAATTTAATAGTTAGATAATTCCAGTAATAGCCAACCACATTGACCAAACACATTTGGAAAAACATTTGAATATTTTGGTTTGGCTCTGAAGTAAATAATATACAAATTAAATATATACTATATAGAGTTGGTAGACTTTGGTAAAGGAGGCAAGAAGTTTAATGTAATTCAGCCCCTTACATCATACAAAACAGATATTTAGCTGTCTTCAAGAAGAAAACAGTGTTCAATATTAAAGTTGAAAACATCTGATTATTTAAAAACAAGAGAAAATAAGGACAGGAAGCAGGATTCCTACTAAGAAAAAATGAAGTATCTAAAATATATATTGTAATTTGCTAAATCATTTTGGATTTTTGATTAGATTCGAGCACTTTCAACTGACACTGTAACAGTAACATTTATGCCAAGACAAATATTTTCCAGATACATTGTTTTAAATGTAAATCTTAATTTGACCAATGGCTTTTATCTTTTTTTTTTGGTTTTTGGGTCACACCCGGCAGTGCTCAGGGGTTACTCCTGGCTCCATGCTCAGAAATTGCTCCTGGCAGACACGGGGGAACATATGGGGCACCGGGATTCGAACCGATGACCTTTTGCATGAAAGGCAAATGCCTTACCTCCATGCTATCTCCCGGGCCCCGGCTTTTATCTTTTATATTTAATCTTACAATAGGAAAATTAATTCAAGAGAAATGTGGCATAAAGCGATTGTAAAGAGTTAGCTGTTCCTGAACCATATAATCTTCCAATCAAGATAGAAGCAACCTATTTGGAATTCTGAAATTCCGAGGATATGTTTAAAGAAATTGTCAGAAATAATGTGTTTGGAATGAAGGGTGGGGCTGATCAGGGCTTACTACAAGCTCTGTGCTCAAGGATCACCCCTGATAGTTAATAATATGAATGAATGGGGCCAGAGAGATAGCATGGAGGTAGGGTGTTTGCCTTGCATGCAGAAGGTCAGTGGTTTGAATCTTGGCATCCCATATGGTCCCCTGAGCTTGCCAGGAGCGATTTCTGAGCATAGAGTCAGGTGTAATCCCTGAGCATTGCCAGGTGTGACCCCAAAACCAATAATAATAATAATAATAATAATAATAATAATAATAATAATAATAATAATAATAATAATAATAATAATTTGATGGGGCCCGGGAGATAGCATGGAGGTAAGGCGTTTGCCTTTCATGCAAAAAGGTCATTGGTTCGAATCCTGGTGCCCCATATGGTCCCCCATGCCTGCCAGGAGCAATTTCTGAGCATAGAGCCAGGAGTAACCCCTGAGCACTGCCGGGTGTGACCCCCCCCAAAAAAAAAGATGAAATAATAATATGAATGAGGAATGAAGTCAGGGCTACGCCT
The DNA here is from genome assembly GCA_004027635.1 of Crocidura indochinensis. Taxonomy (NCBI): domain Eukaryota; kingdom Metazoa; phylum Chordata; class Mammalia; order Eulipotyphla; family Soricidae; genus Crocidura; species Crocidura indochinensis. The sequence continues at coordinate 13,246 of PVKC010027817.1, read as the reverse complement.
TCTGAATTTGCTTTAAAAGGGTTATCTATTAAAAAAGTTAAGTTGCATTTCTAGGGAAATATTTTTGAAGATAATTTAGAAATATTTTTCTTTGCCTTTGGACGAGAGGTTGGGGTCACACCTGTCCTTTTTTTTTTTTTTTAAATTAATGTCCAAGATGTCACTTTTGATATTGCTGCAGTGGGGTGGGGTCATATATGCAGAGGATGAAACTGGTCAACTACATGCAGTTTTATTGCATGAGTTATTACTGCATGCAACATTGTACTAACTTTTTGAAACACCTTTTGGTTTGGACCATACCCAGCAGTATTCGGGGCATCCCTCTGCTTCTGTATTCAGAAATCATGCCTGGTAAAATTCTTGGAATCACATGGGGTCTGGGAATTGAACCTAAAAAGCCTCTTGACCACTGTATCTCTCTGCCATATAATTGAAAAAGTATTATCATCATTTTTTTTTTTTTGTTTGTTTGGGGTGGCCACATCAAGTATAGTGCTCAGGGGTTACTTCTGGCTCTGTGTTCAGGAATTACTCATGGAAGTACTCTTTGTATCAATGGAGTGCAAGGGATCAAACCCAGGTTAGTTACAATATTGCTCTGTCCTTGACCCTTTAATTTTGTTTTCAGCCACATCCAGCAGTGCACAGGGGCTACTCCAGGCTCAGAAATTGTTCCTTATCACATTCAGCCAATTGAACTTTCTCCAATCTTTAGCTGGCATTAATGAAAAAAAGAGGTCAATGTTTCATGGACAGAATCATAGAGACCTGAGTCCAATCTCCCTCCACCCCCATCCAATTTATCTTTGAAACTGTGAAAAAAATCAAGCATTTGGGTTTCCCCCTCACATCCAAATTAAAAACAAACAAGCAAACAATAGCAATGATAACCAATAAATAGGCCAAGAATTACTTTACTGGTAGCCTGCTAAGGAGTAGGGAAGGGAAACCCACTTCGCAACTAATCAAAATTTGATTTTGGGCTTTGAATTACAAATTACTAAGTATATATAAAGGAAATCTTGACTATAATTTTAAGAAGAAAATACGACAGGATGACATTCCAGACCCATATTGGGGGAGTTTTAAGAGGTTCCTTTACCAGTTTCTTTTGTACAGCAAAAAGAAATTTCCAAAGCTTCCCTTGAACCACATGAAATACAAAATAACTTTGAAAGAATTTACATGAAAGTGTAATGGGACCCTTCCATAGAGATTTGAGGTTTTAAATTATGTTAGGGGAAAGTACTGCATTTTGTATTGATATATTCACTATATATTTCCCAACACAGATTTCCTTTTTAATTCTTAAATTAGAAGCTTCTAAAAAAATGTGTATTTCTTAAATGTTCTCCATGTGAAATATTGACCTAATTGTAATTCAGACTCAATGAGGGAAAATATTTGTGCCTCTGTCTTCATCCTTAGATGATTTTTTTTATTTGATGGCCAGACCTGGTGGTGTTCAGGGGTTAGTCTTGGCTTTGCACATAAAATCATTCCTTGGCTCACTTGGGGGACCATATGGAATGCCAGAGATCCAACCCCTATGGGCTTCACCTTTTGGCAAGTTCCATACCTACTGTACTAGCGTTCAAACCCCTCCTTAGACAATTCTTGAAAAAGTAAATACAATTTCAAACTGTGACCCTTCCAGGGGAAATTACAAATTGTGGGAGAATGTCTGTCTCATGCGCTCTATCAGGAAAGGCAAAGGGACCAAGGTAAAGGATCCTCCTTATTTTTACCTTATTTTTATCTCCTCCCATTAACCATCAGGGAATGAAACAAATACATTACTGAACAGAAGACTCAATAAGCTTTTCTTCTGTCCCTTTCACCCACCATCTTTCCTTCCAGTTTAGGTCCTGATCTGCGATGTCTAAAGGACACATGTCCTGAATATAGAGGAACTAGATTTCTAGTATCTGCAATATGGCCTTAGCACATAGGTCTCTGTATCTTCTTTTCTACTGTCCAAAAGATACAGCGCAAGTATCTTGTTCTTCAATATTATCTTTTTCAGCAACTGAAAAAAATGCTACATGAATTTTCTTACGGAAGAGACTTTTTTTTTTTTAAATTAAATTATTTATTTGTTGGGGGGTTAGACCACATCTTGTGGTGCTCCTGGCTCTGTGCTCAGTAATCACTCCTGGCAGGTCCAGAGGACCATACGGAATACTGGGAATTGGTTCCTGGTGAGTCCAGGTTGGCCAAGTGCAAGGCAAATGCCCCACCTGCTGTGCCCTAAAAGGGGCTTGTTTTTTTTCTGGTTTAGGATCTACATGGCTTATTTCCCCATGGACAGAGTTACTGTTGCCTTCAAAGTTATTCAAGCAAGAAATAATAGGACAGAGAATTGGAAAAACAATTATCACAAAAAATATTTTAAAGTTCATGGAAGAGTGTTTTTTCTTTTTGGAAGAGTGTTTTTAAAAATATTTTTTAGGGGCCAAATTAGTGGCGCTAATCCATAAGGCACCTGCCTTGTGCTTGCTAGCCTAGGATAGTCCCATATGGTCCCGTAAGCCAGGAGCGATTTCTGCGTACATAGCCAGGTGTAACCCCTGAGCATCACCGGGTGTGACCGAAAAACCAAAAAAAAAATTTTTTTAATTAAAGCACTGAGATATATAGTGCTTTAATTAAAAGCTGAGTTGTAGGCATATGGAGTTCCAGCACCAATTCCACCACCAGTAACAATTTCCCTCCATCAGTGTTCCAGGCTCCCTCTCTCTTCCCACTCCAGACTGCATATTAAAATGTTTTTAAATTATTTTTAATTGAATCACTGAGATACACAGTTACAAAGTTGTTCATGATTGAGTGTCAGACATACAATGTTCAACACCCTTCACCAGTGCATTTTCTACCACCAATCCCCACAATTTCCTCCCCCCCCAAGTGCCTTTATGGCAGACATTTTTCTCCTTTCTCTCTCCTCTCTCTCTTCTCTCTCCCTCCCACCTCCCTCTCTTTCCCTCAATTTCTTCCTTTATTCCCTTTCATCAACCTGCATCTTAACAGGCATTTTTAAATTTTGGTTATTAAAAGTTTCTGTCTCATGATTATTTCAGTGTTATTAACTCTGGTTTGAATATTTAGCTCTAACTGTTTTTAGAGCACTGATATACCTGAATGCTTTTCGCCAGTCTTCCAACCCTGCCTCTCCATCCCCACCTTTCTTGCTTCCCATCTATTGCTTGAAAGAATGTTTGTTTTAAATAAAATTCTACTACTACTCATAAACCCTATATAGAGTACTTTCATGGCTCTTCTGAATTATTTGTTTATTTTTTGGGAGGGGACTCCTAGCTGAACTTACGGATCACTCTTGGTAGTGATCAGAGAACTAAATTGTGTACTGGAGATTGAGCCAGTTCTTCTCTGTGAAAGGCAATAGCTTTACCCCTGTACTATCTCTTTGGCCTCATGGCTCTTTAAAAGTGATATACTGTTAACAGTTTTAAGATTATATCTCTAGGCAGCACATTATTTAGAACATGTATTTTCTGTATCCATAACTGCTGCCTGTTTTTTTCCTCTGTACAAGATTTTTATACTCCCCATACCTTATTATTTTTGCTTTCATTTTAAAAATCACACTTTTCATATTTTAAAGACACTGTTCTTGCCAACAGGATATGGGTTAGCAGGAAGAAAAACTTTAATTCTCCTTGTTCATTTTTACCCCTCGGGTAAATACACAGAAAGACATCTGTATATTTAATTAGTATATAGAATTGTAATTAGTTCCAATATGTAATTAGTATATAGAAATAAGAGTAGCAGAACACTCAAGAATACATTCTGGGTTACTTGAATGTTTAAAATGAGAAAACGAAGTGTTAAACATACAGCTCTAGGCAGGATCCTCCAAGAATCCCAGTTTTGGAGAATTTTCATTCCCTTAGGGCTTATTCAATTAATCTCAGTTAAACCAAAACTCCAATATAATTATTTTATTGGGCTGTACATAAATCATTTGAAAAGATTAAGAAAAATAAAGATATTTCACTCCCTAGCTCAAGAAAATTTAGAATCAGAGAATTAAGCATATGTTCGCACCTCTTACCCCTAATTTTTTGTTTCCACACAGTAGCTCAAATGGCGACATGGAAATGGAGAATAGGGTCTGTGAGGGAAAAGTTTCATCAGTCGGAGTTAACATGGCAGAAGAACGAGGTCTCCATTGAAAGAGTGAACAGACTATCCCCCTTTATCCCTTTATCTGTCTTCTTGCTTAGCTAGTCTCTGGGGGATAATTGAAGATGGATCCGTTTAAAGCTTTATTTCAAGATTTCATTTAGCTATAAGGATTATGCAAACTCTCCCCAAAGGGAATTGCAGTGGTCTCATTGATTTTGGAATTAAATTTAGGCAGCTCTCTGGGATGCAAGATTTACCCTTCACACCCTCATTGCTAGAACCCCCAGATAGGATCGGATTCTCTTGTCTGAATTATTGCCCTGACCGACAGCTGAAGCCTCAGTCAGTCAGAACTCGGGTTCCACTTCTGCCTCATTTCTTACGCTTATTTGTCTACATTCATCACATCTCTTTCAGATGTTCTAAAAGACAGCAGGAATATTAGCTCTAAATACATAGTTCTAAATATAGAGCTCTAAAAGATAGCAGGAATATTAGGGCTTTGCTGTCAGTGGTGTGCCTCTGTATTCAATGACATTGTAAAGCAGGAAATTTGTTTTGGGGTGCTTTTATCTTAGCTGTGATTTTCTTCTGTGATGGCTTTCTGAGCCCTGCCTTCCGAATTGTCTGAAGTTGAGAAAAATCACTTTGGGCCTCATGTGGCAGTTCTCCAGCTGCAAAATTAATTATCCACTTACTTCCATCACAAGCTGTTCTAAGGGTCAGTGAGCTTGAGTTTGTGGAACATGTCAGTGTGCTAATCTGAAAGTTGTTCTATTATTACATTTTTTTTAAATTGTCTTGCTCTCCAGGGTTATTTACTAAACTCAATGGATTTTAAATTTTGTTTGTTTATTGTTTATTTTTGAGCCATACCGGGGGCACTCAGGGTTACTCCTGGCTCTGCACTCAGAAATTACTCCTTTGGCAGACATGAAGAAGCATAAAGAAAGCCAGGAATCAAACCAGGGTCGAGTGCATTCATGGCAAAAACCTTACTGGTTGTGCTATTGTTCCAGCCCCTCAATGTTTTTTTAGAGTATGTTTGCTTTTGAAGGTTTTTTTGGGGGAGGGGTCTCTTAACACTTCTTATATATAAAATACTAATTTGTAGAAGAAATTAAAGTATGGATCATAGAGGGAGTTTCTTAAATATTATTGTTTTTTTTATCATTTTCTAATAAGAATTTATTCCCAATGCTGCTGGAGATATAAAAATCAGTAGATGATTTCTTTCAAAGTTTTCTAAATGGAAAACAGGTAACGAAACTTAACATTTCAGAGTGAGAGGGCTGAGTAAAGTATAAGAGTGCATAAATTTATTTCTCATGATTGAAAGATGGTCAAGATAAGGAGAAATCGTGATTATGAAGAATCATATGAAAACATTGGAATATTGAGTTGCATAAGAAAATTTTGATTTAGAGTCAGTTAAGTTTAAAAAGAAAAATTTGCCTAGAGTGACCATTTCCAACTATCATTGTCATAGTACTGAAAGGAGATAAATTGATATACAATACTCCTTCAGTAACAGTATTGCAAGCACAATGTCTAAAAAATGGAATGAGAAGGAGGAGGAATAGGAAGAGGAGGAAGAAACTACTCCTGATGATGATGATGATGATGATAATAACAATAACAATAATGTCTGCCACAGAGACAGATGGGATAGGGAAGGGGTGGTAGGAAAATTGGGGATTTTGATGGTGGGAAATGTGCACTGGTGATGGATGTTGGACACTGTATGACTGAAACTCAATCATGAGCAACTTTATAACTGTGTGTGGTGATTCAATTAAGGAAGAAATATTTAAGTGAATTTTCATTTAAAAGTGTATATGAACTTCAAGGTGTAATATATGATGAGACGTTATTCTCTATGAGTCTATACAATTTCTTTTTCTTTCTGTCCCTTCCCTTTCCTTCTTTGAAATTCTAGTCAGATTTTATCTCTAAGAGTATGGTATATTCTTCCTTTCCCCTGCCCCCATCCTTCCTTCTTTATATTTCCGTCTTTTCCCCTGTCCTCATCCCACCCCTCCCACTTTTCTTTACTGAAACTTCAGTCAGATGTTATCATTGAGTATGATGTAAGAACTCTGCCACTTTGAATTGCAGTTCCCATCAGCTGGACAAATCTTTAACAGAAGATTTCCAAAGAACTAAAGATTGGACTTTTCTAGTTACTCTTTCAGCGACAGGCCTGTTCTTCTGTATTTTCACTGCTTTCAAATCTGCCTCTCTGTTTTAGGTAATGGGACTCCTGACCAATCATGGTGGGGTACCCCATCAGCCCCAGACTGATTATGCGCTCTCTCCTCTTACTGGGGGCTTGGAACCTACCACCACAGTGTCAGCCAGCTGCAGTCAGAGACTAGACCATATGAAGAGCTTGGACAGCCTGCCAACATCTCAGTCCTATTGTCCACCCACCTATAGCACCACAGGCTACAGTATGGACCCCGTCACAGGCTATCAATATGGGCAGTATGGACAAAGTAAGTAATTCTAGGGGATAATTACTTCATGGAAGGGTGAAAAATGTTAAGACTTCCATGAGAAAGAAGAAGAGGAAACTTGATGAAGCCTCACATCCGAGTATGGACTTTATGGAAAACAATCTCTTGTATAATTATTTTCTTAACTGATGTCAACAACATCTTGCGGTTATTAATTGCTGAGACGTGAAACCTGATTGCCACAAGGTAAAACACAAGGGTTGTCCAAAATGAAATAACCCTTGGCATTAGAAACACATGTTTTTAATGAGGTCAGCTCAAGGATCATATGTGGTATAATCCTAAGGACACAGAGTTGTGTCAAACTTGTCTCAAGAATAAAAATATTAGTCTCAATCCTTTGATACCAGAGTATTAAATATGACATTGTCAACCTGTAGCTGATTTTGCCTCTCACTGTGAATTGTCCCAGCTTGACCTGAAGCTGTGTGTGTTTCCTTACAGGTGCCTTTCATTATCTCAAGCCAGATATTGCATAAGTGAACTGTCCACTTGGAGCTAAAACTGGTCCCATTTCCGGTCTCCACAGCCTTGACATGAAGAATCTTCTGAGAAAGAGAGAGTGAGAGAATGAGAGAGAGAGAGAGAGAGATCACCCTATGGGGGGCAGTCTCGACAGGAGATAAAGAAGAGATTAATTATTCTTCCTCCAGTAGTCAGTATCAAGTTCTTCTGAACATGTTGGACTCACGCAGTGGAGACAAGGAAGACCTGACATAATAAATGGCAAATACAATATTTTAAGGTGATAATTGAACATGGATAGGTATCACAATACCCCAACTCTTTAGTGCTGACCATAAAGGAGCTAAAACATTCCGTGTGTGTGTGTGTGTGTGTGTGTGTGTGTGTGTGTGTGTGTGTGTATGTGACTTAGTTGGACTTATTTGGGCAAGCAGAATGTCTGAAAATATAGTCAGAGAACACTTGGCAGTAGAACATATTGGATTGGACATCCGATGTTGACATTCAACATTCAACTTTAAAACTGCTCACTTTATATAGCAGGAATGGGGGAATCCTTGACGTATACACACTGGAAATTGATATAAAAGTGAATGCCACCATTTATTTTTAGGAAGTTAGACTAGATGTAAAGGACCTCCCCAATAAATTATTTGTTATCTTGTCCTCATTTGTAATCCAGTTGTCAATCAGTGTCCCAGACAGACCAGTCTTGCCAACAGGATATGGGCTAACAGGAAGAAATGTTGTTGTTCCTTGGAAGGGAGCAGAGTGTTATGTGCTCCCACTTCATTTTTATTTGCAAGTCAACCTGGACAGAGGGGAGGAAATGGTGAGAAGAATTGATGTGCATGCTCACTGCTGCTCTCAGTGCATAATACTGAGTACCTCACCTCTGCTTTGGCAATGACCAAGGCCAGGTAAATAGAATCAGAGCTATATTTTTGCAGGTGCTTTATTTTTGCAGCCCATGATTCATTCTGGAAGAATGCAGTGATGTTTCACATTTGCTAGCCATCCATACCCAGTTTGCTCCATTTGCTCAGAGACCACATTTGTGAATAATGCTTTTTTAAAATAACGACGTTTACATTCTTCCCTTTTCTATGAAAGGCAGGGCAAAAGCAGAAAATGTCCACATGTCCCGCATGTGCTTTTAAATTATACAATGATATCCAATACGAAAAGATGATAGGACTGAGGTTTACATACGTTTGTGTGGTGACATTTTAGAATGTCAATAAATTTGTGTTTTGCGATGTTAAGAGGAACAAGAAGGTGGAAGGCAGTGTTATTTATTTCTTTCTATTCTTGGAACCATGAATGAGGTAGGCACAAATACATTCCTTTTAGAGTTAATAACTATGATGTAGTAAGTTAGTGAGACTAGTTGTAGTACCGAGTGTAGTTCATACAATGGTGGTGGATAAGAGAAGTGCTTTCTCTGTGTTGCAGCCTCAACCAACAACAATGTGTTGTAAAAATGTCCTTCATGTAAAAATGCAGTAAATATTTACTATTTATAATGAATAAACAGTTATGAAAACTCTCATATTGCTTTTTTTTGGGGGGGGGAATCAAGTACTAACTTGGAAATGAGGAACCCAAACAAACACGTATGTCATTTCTAATGGTACCTAGATGCTGATGTGAACAAAGACACAGGCCACAGCTGCATTCTTCTAAAAATTTTTTTGTATTCTTTTTTTTGGTTTTTGGGTCATACCTGGCAGTGCTCAGGGATTACTCCTTGCTCTATGCTTAGAAATTGCCCCCAGTAGGCTTGGGGATCATATGGGATGCCAGGATTCTAACCACCATCCTTCTGCTTCCAAGGCAAATGTCTTGCCTCTGAGGTATCTCTCAGGCCCCAAATTTTTTGTATTCTAATACTATGATTTACCAAGTTGTTCATAATACAGTTGTTTCACGCATTAAATATTTCAACACTGACCCCACCACCAGTGCGCCCAATTCCTCACCTGCCCCATCACTAGGGAAGATTCAGTCACAATCATTTCCACTTGGAGCTTAGTACAGTGGCTGGGTCATTTTTTTCTGCCTGGAAGAAGCTGCTGGGTTCTTTAATACTGGGAGTGGGTTTGGGGATGGGGATTTGGCCTACTCCAAATATGAGAATATCCCAGTTTTTAGCCTGTAATCTGGTTCTACTTGAGAAGGTTCAACTGCTCATCTTATTTGAATTTTGTTGTTGAACTGGATTGTTTCTATTGGAGGGTTTTGGGTGTGATGGTGGATCTATGGCTTCAAGGAAAAAGAGAATTTGCTCTTAACCATTCAACGAAGATCCCAGAGGTGTCAGCCTGGATCGAACTGCCTGGGAAGATTCAGCAGCCATCATTTTCCTCAGGAGTTTAGTTAGCCCTTTGGGCCATACCCAGTGACACTCAAGGGTTATTCTTGACTATGGGCTCAGAAATTACTCCTGGCTTGGGGGACCAAACCACAGTCAGGTTAGGTTACGTTAGCGTGTGCAAGGCAAAGCCCTACCACTTGCACCAAAACTCTGGCCCTGTGATTGTGCATATTGTTTTTTAGGAATTTGACACTTGTACTTTAATATGTTTGGAACCTAAAAAACACCCTCACATCTAACTCTCTTTCTGCTAATTTTTTTTAGATTTGTTAAATCTCTTTGCTGTCACTTGGAAGCAGTTCCCTTCTAGAGTACTAAATTCATTTTCATTTGCCAAAAATCACCAGCAGTAGATTTTGTTTTTTATTGTGGACATTCATGATTTTAAAGTTTACACCAGCACTGCATGATACCCCAAGCACCACTGAGAGTGACCTTCGAACTCTGCCCTTAGAGCCCCCAAGCAACATTGGGCCAACAAAATAAATAAGATAAAAAACTTTCCTCACTTTTCATGAAAACCTTTACTACTGATTTTGTTTATTGTTCCCTCCTCTAGCCCTCCTTTCCACTTTCCCTGTCTCTTTTCTAATATCTGAATATGCTATATGTTAGGGGAGTTCTTCTCACCTGGTGGATAAAGGAGAGGAATACTTGATTGTTCCTCTCCAAAGTATGACAGTTATTTTTATTGGGTAAATAATCATAATCTATTTTGAGGTTCTTACCTGCAAAGGATTATTTAGTTCTCTCAATTCTAATATGAAGCCTTGATTCTACCTTCTTTCGCTTCCTTCCTTTTCTTCCCCTTCCTTCCTTCCTTCCTTCCTTCCTTCCTTCCTTCCTTCCTTCCTTCCTTCCTTCCTTCCTTCCTTCCTTCCTTCCTTCCTTCCTTCCTTCCTTCCTTCCTTCCTTCCTTCCTTCTTTTTCTTTCTTTCCTTGATTTTCTTTCATTTATTTGAAATTGCCACTAGTAAACTGGGATTTTAGTCCCAAAAGGTGGATTCCAGAGCCCATGCTTATATTTCTACTCTTCTCTTTGTCCAAGTCCAAACTAGAATGGGGAAGTCATATCTAAATGTCCACTGTTCAATCATGCAGCAACTAGCCATTCTATTGACATTTAAAATAATGAATAATAAAATATAAAAATTATTTGCTCAGTTTCAAAACACATTTTAAGTATGCAGTAGTCAAATGTAGCTTTGTGCCACATGTAGATAGAGATAAAGTTTTTTGGGGGCACACTAGCTATGTTCAGAGCTTATGCTCTGTGCTTAGGTTTCACTCCAGGAGGGGCTTAGGAGACTATTTGAGGTGTTGGAAATCAAACCCAGTCAAATGCAAGTCAAGCACCTTAACCACTGTACCATTTCTCCAGCCCTGGAACCTTTTTTTTTTTTTGGTGGGGTGTGTGGCTTGGGGGTTACTTTTGACTTTGCATTCAGGAATTACTCCTGGTGGTGTTCAAGAAGCTGTGGGGGATACCAAGGATAGAAGCTGGATTGGTTTCATGCAAGGTAAATGCCCAACCCTTTGTACTGTTTGTACTGTATCTCCAGTCCCATAAGCCAAGAATATTTTTACTTTTGCAGAATTTATTTTTTTTTTTTTGGTTTTTGGTCCACTGACGCTCAGGGGTTACTCCTGGCTATGTGCTCAGAAGTTGCTCCTGGCTTGGGTGACCATATGGAATGTCGGGGGATCGAACCGCCATCTGTCCTAAGCTAGTGCCACCACGCCGATCCAAAATGTTTTTTTTTCTTTTGCATTTATTTATTTATTTAATTTTATTTTTTGGTTTTTGGGTCACAATCGGTGGCGTTCAGGGGTTACTCCTGGCTCCTTGCTCAGAAATCGCTCCTGGCAGGCTCGGGGAACCATATGGGGCACCGGGATTCAAACCGATGACCTTCTGTATGAAAGGCAAACACTTTACCTCCATCTATCTCTCCGGTCCCCAGCTTTTGCAGAAATTTTTATTGGCCAGCCCTCAGTTGAAAACATGCTTGAATCTCTTAAAAACATCCAAGTGTGGGGCAGAGTATAGGGATTCAGGTCCTTGCCTTGCATACTGCCAATCTCCAATTTGATCCCAATATCCCCCAATTATTGTTGGAAGTGATCCTTGTACACATATTCGATGTGACTTCTCAGCAATGACAAACCCAATCTCCCTATGAAAGTACCCAAGGACTTATAGAGCATAGGGTAAAGATTTTCAAATTCTTGAGTCTCTGAGCTTCCACATGTTGCCCATTGCCCTTTTTCTTAAAATGATCAATTACAAAAAGGTAATATAAGAGAAAAGGAAGACAATGCTTTCTGAACATGTACTTTAGCTGCCTAGTCTTTTTTTAGACTCTGACAAAGGCATTTACATTTAAATGAACCGAGGTTCAAAATTATTTATCAGTTTGGCCAAAGGTGCCTTTAAACAGATATAGCAGAAGCACTTTTTCTTAAGCTTGTTTTTGTGGCAATACCTGCAATACTCACTCCAATGACAATATAATCTCATGTCAAATTTCAGTTTGAAAAAAGATGCATGAAAAGAAATTTATCCCAATAAATAAGAGACAACAGAATGTGGGATTTTGTAACAGGAACATAATTCCCATGTCATTTTCTATCCTGATCTTAGAACGTAATGTGCACATTTAATTTCTGTTTGATAGATTTCAGACCATTTTTGGTCTCTGTATGTCTGCTATGGAGATTGCTTTGCTCATATTTCTTATGCTAAAATTCTCTTAGATTATTATCCTCCTGATTTGTTTGTGTGTGTATGTGTGTGTGCGTGTGTGCTGACTCTATGTTCTAAGGATCTGTATTCCTCCATGTCTAACTCCATCTGATGTATCTATTCTCCTGGCATAAACAACTAGTTTTTAAATGAACTTGACCCTTATTGTGAGTAGATATACTCCCCTTCATCCATATAATTACATAATTTAATTTGAAAAGTTAATATAAATGCTGAAAATAAAATTATTAAATCATGGATGTACTAATGTTAGCTGCTCGAGTATTTCTTGGCAGCTATTTTCCTAAAGAGGGAAAAAAGCACATCTATGCTGAAAACAAACATTTTATTTTAGTCCCTTAATTATCCCAATTTGGAACTGTATTTTTATATACACATGCATATTGGGGAATTTATGGAAAGACTATTTCTTAGTATTCACATACAATCAATGTAATAGAATATCCTACTGGTTCACAGTGGTGGACATAGAGTTTGAGTAGAGGTAAGGATCAATTAATTATTGTCCTTCATATGGGTGTGGCCTGAATGAATTAATCTTTAAGTTAAATAATGTGGAACCAACAGATCTCAATAGGAAAGAAGTCTCTCTTAGAAATTGTCTTGAATCACAACCCTTAGGAGTAAATGAGTTTAGTGTTTTATTATGGATAAATAGAGCTTCAGAACAAATGATGGGTGACATTATTTCTACAAAGAAGTTCACAGAATTTTTTCAACTATCGATCAAACTCATGGATCTGGAGTCAGAGTTAGATGACACATGGGAGAAAAGGAAGAAACAGAACTAGGCTTAGATTTCTAGCCAAATGCTAGTTATATAAGATAATTCCCTTTTTGCTAGTTCTATACTATAGTATTAATATTATATATCGAGTTCCTAGTACCTGTTTCTTACCTCTACTTGCCTGCCAAATGAATGAAGAAATACTGTCCCTATTCAATTTTCTGAAAAAGGAGACT
>PVKC010027816.1:0-15646 GCA_004027635.1 Crocidura indochinensis | reverse complement strand
ATAAAATTGGTTTCCTAATATATACCCTTTAACAACTAAATACAAGAATAATCATTTCTGCTGACCCATCATCCAGAGAAACTTCTGAGTCTGAGGACTCCCCGATGCATTGGAATAAAGCTCTTTTAGTGAAAACTACAATGGATCATCACAGATATCTGTCTTCAGAGCCCTTACCACTCTTTAAATATTTTGTCCTTCATGTACTTTCAAATTAATTTTTAATTCTCAATTATAATGCTGATAAAAAATTTTTTCTCATTTATGTCAATTGCAATCTCTTGGATCAAGTTAAATTTTGCTTATTTTGCTCTACTACCTTTGAAATATTTGTAGACTGCAATTATTCACTGTACTGGCAATGACTTCCATAAATTTTCCATTTTCATTCATCTACCCAGATTATAGGAATCTTCTTCAAAATTACATTATCATGATGTTCTTTCTTGCTTAGAGTTCTCCTCATTGCTGTTCATTTCTACTAAAAGGAGCTTTATCTAGTTCAAGCTACACTTTGGTGGAATTTTTAAGTAGTAGATGTTTTTTTGGTTTCTCAAGATGCAATTTTATTATCATGTGGGGTTCTTTATGGCAATGTAAACAATTAATTCTATTTTTAAAGAAAAGTGCCTTAATCTTTTGCAAAAGCTTCACTTTCTCTTTGACTTCTTTGTAATTGAATTTTCTGAAGAATAAGAATAGGTAGGGGCAGAAAAGAGAATGATAGAAATGTGTAATACAGAAGTGAAAATGTCATTTATTATTTAAAATACCTTTTTCTTTTTAGGCACTGTGATTTACAATGCTGTTAATAATAGAGTTGAATGCATTCAATTTTTGACCTCTGCACCCTCCACCAGAGTGTCCTCAACACATTTTACACTCTGTTCTTGAGTCATAGTAAGTTCAGTTCTGTGTATTAGTTCTCATGTTGTAGTATGAGCTTTTGCTATTATCCTACTGTTCATTATATCCTGAAAAGTAAATAAATTATTTTGTGCCTATTCCTCTTTTTCTGACTAATTTCACTCATCACGATACTTTACAGATCTATCAATAAAGCAAATTGCATGATTTCATCTTTTCTTTTAGTCAGACCATTAGAGTTTATAATTACTCACCCTTACTCTCTTAAAAGCTCTTACTCAGCAGCTTATGAAATACAGATTTTACATGATAGGTAATATTTAATCCTGTGATAGAGTATCAATTCATATTTTATAAATGATGAATTTATAAAGAGGTGATGTAATGAAGGAGGAAGCAGATAAAAGACTAGATTCTGTATCCACTGACTCCGAGGTCTAAGTCATTTTTACTTTCACACAACTGCTTCCTCTATTGCAGCTGAAATTTAGAGAAACCAATTATATACTTTTCCATACTGCATAGGTAATCAAACTTTCTATAGTAAAATTTATACTCAACTTCAAAGTTTTATTTTTTACTTTCATTTAACAGATTGTTTTGAAACTTCAGTAGGGTAAGAATAACTAAGAAATTGGAATGCTTACCACAATCTTTGTAGAAACGCATGTGGAGGACTGGTGTCAGGTGCCAAGGACAAGTCACTATTCTGAGCTTTATCTGGTACAGTTATAGAGACTAATCTTTAATGAGTTGATATAATAAAATAGAAAACCTGATATGAAAAATATGATAGTGATTTATTGTGATAGTTCTTAGATTATTAACAAAATTTCCTCTTAATGTTAATTTGTAGGTGTTTTTCAGAATTATGACATTTGTCATGGATGGGGAAATTTTCATATTTATAAGGCTAAGACTTTAGTTTTATCCACAAAAACTCAGCCCTATATTTCTAGAGTGTTTACTCGCATCCTTGTGTTTCTATTGCAAAAATTGTTTGATATGCCTATGACAGAAATTCACCATCACTAAATCAAGTTCTCCCTAAGTTCTGTGATCTTATCCTTCTGAGAAGGCATAGGAAAGCTTTGCAGAGACAAAAGACAGTAAGCACTACACAGTGACTTTAGATGAGTAAAGGAATTAAATGTGTAAGTTAGAACAATGCATGGCTGAAACTCAGACATCAACAACTTTTTGACCCTGTATCTCATGATTCAATAATAATAATAATAATAATATTTAAAAAAATAGAACTTATTGTTAGCAGTCCCAAAGTTCAGTCACGGTTGTCAAAGTCAGAATTCTGTTGTTGGTGTTCTTATTTTTCACAGTTCAAAGGACGATATCGCTTCTGATTTTCATTTAGTGTTAGGTGATGTTATAGGACAGCCTGGTCTTAGGTCAAGTTTTTCTTTCTTCATTGTTATATCAAAACTGGCACAAGTTGGTGCCAGAGCAGTGTTATAAATCTCCCAATGGAGCTTAGTTCTTGGTGGTGTTGCCCGGAGCTGTATCATTTTTATGTCAGGGATCTGGGGTTTGGGATTGGACTAACACTGTCCAATCTCCTAGGGACTGGTTGTATCCACAAAATCTTGATATGTAAACTATGAGATTGTGAATAAAGAGGTTTGGCCTTTCTACAATTTTTGTAGCATAGAAATATCAAGGATAGAGGAAAGACAAGGGCATATTCCCTAAACTTCATTTCTTAAACCAGCACAAATTATATCAAAAGTGATTGAGAAATGAAACAAACAAACAAACAAAGTGGCTGAGTTGACTCTTTTTGGGTTCCATTACATAAATATCTGTCTAGATAAAACTAATTTTCCCTCAGGCTCTACTATCATTTATTATATAATAAAAAGTTATTTCATAAATTTATCAGATGTAATTGGCCAAAATAGCAGTGACTTTGGATGTACTTATTCAGTGAATTTATTTCTGGTATTATATAGCATAAATTATGCAGATTAATATCCTCATTCTTAATGCTACCTATTTATATTTAATGTCTAGTACATATTATCAAGATTCTTATAATTGCAACAGTGATAGTTCTGGAGTAAGACTAACCGATTACTAACTGTTTGCCCCTGAATTCTTTTTACAAGGAAAGTCATAAACTTGAATGTGATCAGGGTTTACTCCTGCCTCTAGAGATAGGGATTACTCCTGGAAGGCTTGGGGAACTAAGTGGGATCCAGGCTAGCTGCAAGAAAACTAAGTGTACTATCCAATTTGTACTATTTTTCCAGGGGACTTTCTAGCACCTGGAGCATATGGCATCAATGCTCATTGCCTCAGTTTCACTAGGTATGAAACTGAGAAAAGTTATAGTATCTGCTCAAAGGTTGCTATGATGATTGATAATTTAATGTATCTAGATAAAGTTTAATAATATCTGTTATAACATGTATTATATTTAAGTGAAGAAAAGGGACAATTTTTGAAATATAGCTAATAATCACAAGCAGCTCCCTCCATTAGCTTTTTACATATGTATTTCTATCATGATTATATTTTTAGGGTCTTGGTTGTCTAAAAAATATAAATCAAATGTCATCTCATATTTTTTCATGCATATATATTTTTATACCACATTTTCTCAACATCACTAACTTTATTATCAACTTTGGAAAGATAAAATAAAGCAGCTATCCCTTGTGTGAAAAGATTCTTAATCTGCATCTGGAACATAACGAGATATTTTCCAGTTAGCACATAGAATGATGTGTGAGAAATAGTAGAATTCATTTCTGTTTTTGAAGAGGCACCCATTCTTTATTTTTCTTGTACAATTTTGTTCTAAAACCATGTTAAAATAATGTTTTTTATCAATACTTTTATGTAGGCTTTCCACTAACTCTTGAAAGTAGTCTGCAGAACGAGAGACAAAGGACAGAGCAACAGTTCATAAAAGAATAAATCAAACATCAGCCCCTTTAAATTGTTACTTTAATCTTCTGGACTGTAGTTTCCTCCTCTATAAAATGAACATTATACCAGGTACCATTTGGAACATTTATAGAGTTATAGAATAGAGATCATAAATTGATTTCACAACCCATTACAATAATAGTTGGATTTTCTTTTTAAAATTAAAAACTGTCTTTTCTGATGGTAATAGTTTATGTAGCTAAGTAGTCATTCATGAGAACATTGATCTAAAGAAATAGTAAAGAATTGCAAGGTTCTTAGGAATATTTTCATAGAAATTTTTTTCTGCCTGAAATTCTGATACTTACAAGAGGCAGAGTTCACAATTGTGCTCCTCAGTATGTTACTCTTCCATCTTGGGATTTGTGCATAAAGACAAGAGCCAGCCACAAACCATCATAACACAAATTTGACATTCGTTTAACACTTGGAAAAAGAAACATGGCTGAAAAATAAAGGTCATGTTGCCTTGCCAGAGAAAGAGTGTACAAAAGTTTCTTTAGTCAGAGCCAAAGTTCTTTTGAAGTGGTTTGGTGTTTTCTCAGAATTGAAAAGTCCAATACAGACAATTGTGTCATAAAATAGAGGGCATAAGAACAACAATCTTGGTAAGGAGTATTTTAAAGTAGATGTAATTAAATGCTTGTCCTAGTCATCACAAAATAAATAAGATAACAAGAGTAAAAGTAGCCACAGAATATAGAATGTTCAATATTCAAACTTCCTGCATACTGTACAAAAACATGTTATATAGTGCATGAATTTTCTATGTCTGCCCATACATCAGGCTATATGAAATCTACAATAAAGGGTCCTTTACCTTTCTGCTCCTGTTATTTGCAAAGGTGTTATGGTATGTTGGGCCACACCCTGTGATGTCCAGGGCAAACTACTCTCTGTATGCTCAGTGATCATTTCTAGCAGGCTTGGAGGACTATAGTGAATGCTTGAAAATGCAAGGCAAACACCGTACTGTAGCAATATCTATTGGGTCACAGTGATAGCTATCCTATTTTTTCTTCCAAATGTCTTCTATGTTTAATTTTACGATTTCACATTGATTTAATTTTATAAAGCATAAAATTAAATAACATATTTATAACCATCAAGTATACCACTTTATATTCTAGAAATTCTACAAGATTTTAGTGTCAGGTTTATGAGTGTCTAGTCACATTGATATTTGGTTCAGTGTGGGATCATTTCTGGTTAACTTTAGGCGATCATGTCCTAATGTTAATGAGACAGCAATCATCACGAGTTTGCTATTGTACTCTCATTGGATTCTTATAATTATCAAGACAAAACTTCTACAGTGATGATCTACAATTGAAAGATATTTTCACAGACTGGAATTTTAGCTTCATAATTTATTTTATAAATGTAGAATGTTTTGACATCATGAAAATGACAGTGTGGTGGAATAAAGCTCTACATTAATTGTCATCAGTTAATGAGAAAAGAACAGGAGCAGATTTAATATATAAATGGGAGTATTATACCAAAAGAATAGCATTACTGTACCTTGCATAAACTTATAATTTTCTCAAAAGCGCAAGTAAAGTTGAATAAATAAATCATATTAAGCCACATAGTAATGTAAACATACATAACTGGAAGTAGCCTATACTTACAAATACTCTGAGATTCATTTTATACTAAATTTATCTTTAAGTTATTTTACAACATTAATTTTGAAGTGTACTGCTGAATAGATTGGCCCAAGAATAAAGGGACTTGGATCAGAGTAAAAGCACAGTGCTAGGGCATTTGTCTTTCATGTGGATGACCCAGGATGGACCTTAGTTAAGATCCCCTGGCATCCCATATGGTCCCCTAAGCCAGGAAGAATTTCTGAGTACATAGCAAGGAGTAACCCCTGAGCATCACTGGGTGTGCTTCCCCCCAAAATAGAAGGGACCATGGATAGAATTATTCTTCTAAAAAATATTCTTTAAAATTGAGCACAGTGGTGAGTAATATTTATGATTAGTCCATCAGGCTCAATATGCAAGCATAAAAGTTGACTGAAAATAGACCAAATATGTATATTTTTACAATAACTATGCACATACCACTTAGTTTATCAGAATAGCACAATGTTACTATCATTTTTAATAATTTTGAGTCGCTTTTATGAGATTTTTGTATATGTCAAAAATTAGAGATATATTAGAGGAGTTAAGAGTTTATTTGAACAGTTATCTAATAGGACAACAACAAACCAGAAGTGTTTGGAAGCACTCTGATCATAAAACAAGTGTATAATCAAATAAACGAAGTAATTTGATTCATTATAGCTAACAGATTACTGAACTGTGATTGGTTATCCATGGTGTTTAGGTTTCTATCTTTGGGTAGAGAAATAGTGACACAGCTTGGTTTAGGGTTACTCCTGACTGTGCTCAGCACTCACACCTGGTGGATATGGGTTGCTTGAGATCTATCTTGTGTCTGTCTCATGCAAGGCAATGCCTTACTCATTTTACTCTATAGTCTTGATGGTATTTTGATCTTTTAAACTAGAGGCATTTGCTGGTTTTGTCTTTGATTTCCATTTTACAGTCTAAATCACCTATGTGTAAAGATCCTTTCTAAATTTACGCAATATGGAATGATTTTGTTGAGCATATTTATAAATGATCAATTATAAGGATATTTTACAGGGCCGGCAAGGTGCTGCTAGAGGTAAGGTTTCTGCCTTGCAAGAGCTAGCCAAGGATGGACCGCGGTTCTATCCCCCGGTGTCCCATATGGCTCCCCCAAGCCAGGGGCAATTTCTGAGTGCTTAGCCAGGAGTAACCCCTGAGCATCAAATGGGTGTGGTCGAAAAAAACAAAAAAGAATTAAAAAAGAATATTTTACATAGGTAACATATACTTAAAATGAAAAACATATCAACATAAAAATTTTCTTCAAAACTGTTTCTTACATATTTTACTGGTAAAGGCTTAATAGTACATTTTATATTAACAGAATAATAATTACAAATACATTATAAGAACTATTATTTTTCATTCAAAATTAGAAAAATATATTCCAAATGAATAACTGACTTGTCCAGCATCAAAAACTTACTAAGTAGCTAACCTAAGATTTGCGTATTATATACATGGTTACAATTTCTATTACAAGAAAGTAAAAAGGAAGAGTTAATTTAAAAATGAGTTTGTATGAAAACTGAGCAGTATTCCTTAATTATTGATGATATTTTCACAACAAAATTAGAATCTCTTTAAAATACTGGTAATAAAGATTTTCTTGCTCAAGAATAAAAACCATTCTTCAGTAACTCAGAAGTATTCATTAAAAGTATTAAAAAAATCACATCTTGATTTTATTTGGTATTTTGGTGATGCTCTGGGGTTGCTCTTGGCTATGTGCTCAGATATAGCTTCTGACTTGGGGACCATGTGAGACACTGGGGATCAAACCAAGGTCTTTCTTGGATCAGCTCCATGCAAGGCAAATGCCCTTCCTGCTGCTCTATAGTTCCGACCCTAATCACATCATTTTTATGAACATAATTATGTACAGTTTTGATCTGAGTTGCTGAAAAACAATTATTTTTATTATCCTCATCTTTGCCTTCATTATTTTTCTTCTGTAGATTTTTTTTCTCTTTCTTCTTCAATTTGATTCAGTTAAAAATGTTTTGCCCTATTCCTTTTTCTCATTTCATGTAATCTCATGTCATGGTCCACCTCAAGAGATCTTTTTCCTCAGTTGATCTACTAAGTAGGAAACTTTACTTTCATAGAGTGACTTAGAGAGATACCAGCTCCAGTGCCCAGGGCAAGAGAGGAGTTTCATTTCTTATAGGAGGTTTATAATGTTCCAACACCTGAAAATCCAAAATTGTTTAACACTGAAAGACAGTATTTGCTGGAGGGAATGAATATATCAAAAAGGCATAAGGTCTTTTCAAATAAAAATAAATCAAATATTTATTGAGCAACTACCATGTGCAAGGTCTAAAGCAGTAAGTAAAAAATAAGAACAAATAAATGGCAGGCCTTATCTTTATATTGGGCATGTACATATTTAAATTATGAAACAAGCTATATCAACATGATTATAGAAAAAGTATAAGAGCTATAAGATTAACATGCAAATAAATTAATAAGACTAATGTTATAAGCTGAGAAAAGACAAAAGTAGAGTTTAAGTAATGCTGCTGTGTTCTATCTTACTAGCTTCAAAGCCATGTCAGTTGGAAATTTCTTTGTTTTGAACATGACCCTTGGATGTTTTTATCTGTTGAATGTCATTTTCCCAAAGAGTCTGACTTCTTTGAAATCTCTGAAAGGGTTATTTGTCATCTGGGTTTTGTTGGTGCAATAATAGAAGAACCAAAGAATATATAAGAATAGGAGAATGAGGTTCATGGATGAGGGAGATTATCTTCTGAGAGAGCACAGAATATTCAGGATCTAGATGCAAGAAGCAGTTGCAGTGGCTGCAACTATCAGCAGCTGTGGAATTAAAGAATCCATTTTGAGCTAAGATTAGTGTGTCCAGAGAACAGTACAGATGCCTTGATTTGCTCTCAGATGTGATTTCTTCCAGTCAAGGAGCCCCACCACAACACATAAAAACAAAACAAGACAAAACAATAAACACTATCGCAATCCAAAGGTCACAGTGGAAATGCAATGCAGAATCCCACCACACATTGTGAACAAAGACAATAGTCTTGAAGACCCAACTAACATCAGTCACCTCCATAGTTTCTCTGATAAAATGATAGAGAGGTAATGTTAAAACTGTTCAAAGAACTCAAAGAAACTATGGAATGGGAAGCCAATAAGATCCAAGAGGATATGAGAATAGAAATGAGAAAACTTCAGAAGAAATAACTGAGAATCTTAGTAGGCAAATTGCAAAACCCATGAAAGACGTCACAAACAGAATAGCAGCTGTTGAGGACAGAATCAGGATGCAGGAAGATGACTTAAATAATACTTTCACACAACAGAAGAATTCTGAAAAACCTCAATATAAATGAAAAATTGTGAAAAATAATCCTAAAAACAAGGAAACAGAAGACAATAAATGTTTGGGATAAATTAAACAGAAACAACATAAGAATAACTGGGTCCCAGAGAGCCAAGAAGTAAATCCCTATAAAGAATCAATTGTCAAAAACATCATTGTTGAGAGGTTTCCAGAACTGAAGAGTGCTTATACCCACATCATGGAGTTCCAAATAGTACCAGCTAAAGAGAACCTAATAAAAGCATTCAAGGCATATCTTAGTCACAATGTTAAAAACAAAAGATAGAGATAAAATAATGAAAGCATCATGATCAAAAATGAAAATCACATAAAAATAAGAAAATAAAAATCCTCATAATATACAGCATATTTATAATAAGCAACACTCAAAACCAAAGGTACTGGTGGAATATAGTGAAATAACTTAATGAAATGAATACATCACCAAGAATACCTAACCCAGTAAGATTTTTATTCAGGTTTGAAGGAAGTATATATAATGTTAAGGATAAATAACAGTTCAGGAAATGAATGATTCAAAACCAACCTTAAAAGAATAACTGAAGATTCTATAGCAAAGCAAAGCAAACCCATCTAACGCATCAACTTTTAAAATAGTATGGGACAAAATCTCCTGATGATCATCTCTCTCAAGGCCAATGGATTAAATGTACCAGGTAAGTGACACAGAGTGACAAAATGGATCAGAAAATTGAATCCAATATTATGCTGCCTGCAAGAAACACATTTGAATAGAGAATTCGCAGATTAAAAAGTTAATGGTTCCCTGTGCCTGCCAGGAGCAATTTCTGAGCATGGAACCAGGAGTAACCCCTGAGCACTGCCGGGTGTGACCCAAAAAAACAAAGCAAACAAAAACAAAACAAAACAAAAAGCAAAACAAAAAAAAAGTTAAAGGTTGGAAGACAATTCTTCATGCAAACAACTCTTGAAAAGGGCTTATATTATACTATTTAACACAATATAAACTTCAGGCTTAAAAAGTTTATGAGATGAGCGGGTCAATTCATAATAATCAAAGATATGTATATTAGAAAGATATCACACTCAAACATATATATATATATACCTAATAAGAGGCAGACAAATACTTAAAAACTTATAATAGACTCAAAAATATATCAATACCAACACAATTGTAATGGAATACTTTGTGTCCTCACTTAATAGATAAACCAGTCTAAAACTCAATAAGAATATACATATTTTAAAGGAAAAATGATATAGAAGGGCTTAATAGATATATAGGGCTTTTCATCCACCAAAAGTCTAATAAGCACTGCATTTCAGTGTACATGGGTCATTCTGCAAGATAAACCACATGCTGAATCATAGAACATACTTCCAAATATCAGGAGAATTGAACTTATATCTGTCTTCCATGACTATGATTTATTAAAAATAAAATTGAATTATGAAAAATGGAGAAATAAATTTAACAATTGGAAATTAAGTTAGGCCATCACCACAAGCCAATGGCAAATATTTTCTTCAATGGAGAAAAACTAAAAGCCTTCTCTTTAAATTCTGGCACAAGATAAGGCTGTCCTCCCTCACCACTCCTATTCAATATAGCACTGGAAGTACTTGCTATAACGATTAGGTAAGATAGGTATCAAGAGAATCCAGAGAGGAAAGGAAGAAGTCAATCTCTCACTATTTGCAGATGACATCATACTCTACTTTGAAAACCCTAAAGACTACCAAAAAATCTAGAAACAATAGATTCATATAGCAAGGTGGCAGGCTACAAGATTAACACACAAAAATCAATGGTCTTTTTATACACCAAAAATGATAGGGAAGAAATAGACATTAAGAAAACAACCTTATTCACATTAGTGCCACACAAAATCAAATATCTTGGTGTCAACTTGACTAAAGACGTAAAGGACCTTTACAAAGAAAACTATAAAACCCTGCTCCAAGAAATAAGAGAGAACACATAGAAATGGAAACACACATCATGCTCATGGATTTGCAGGATTAACATCATTAAAATGGCAATACTCCCCAAAGCATTGTACAGATTTAATGCGGTCCTTCTAAAGCTAGCCATGACATTTTTCAAAGAAGTGTATCAAACAGTTCTGAAATTCATTTGGAACAATAAACATCCTCGAATAGATAAAGCTATCCTTGGAAAAAGGAATATGGGAGGCATTACTATCACCAATTTTAAACTGTACTACAAAGCAATAGTTATCAAACAACATGGCATTGGAATAAACACAGACCATGAGATCAATAGAATAGGCTTGAGTATTCAGAGAATGCTCCCCAGACATACAATCACCTAGTTTTTGATAAGGGAGCAAGACATGCTAAATGGAGCAAGGAAAGCCTCTTCAACAAGTAGGGTTGGCACAACTGGTTATCCACTTGCAAAAGAGAGAACTCAGATGCCCAGCTAACACCATGTACAAAAGTCAAATTCAAATGGATTAAAGACCTTGATATCAGACCCGAAACCATAAGGTATACAGAACAACACATAGGTAAACATTCCATGACCTTGAGACTAAAGGCATTCTTAAGAAGGAAACAACACTCTCCAAACAAGTGGAAGCAGAGATAAACATATGGGAATATATTAAACTGAGAAGCTTCTGCACGTCAAAGGAAATAGTGCCCAGGATACAAGAGCCAACCATGAGTGGGAGAAAATCTTCACTCAATGCCCATCAGATAAGGGGCTAATATCCCCAATATATAAGGCACTGACCAAACTTTAAAAGATAAAACATCTAATTCCATCAAAAATTGGGGCGAAGAAATGAACAGACACTTTGGCAAAGAAGAAATACAAATGGCCAAAAAGCACATGAAAAATGCTCCACATCACTACTCATCAGAGACACAAATCAAAACAACCATGAGGTACCATCTCACACCACAGAGAATGGCACACATCACAAACAATGAGAACAAGCAGTTCTGGTGGGGATGTGGAGAGAAAGGAACTCTTATCCACTGCTGATGGGTCTAGTCTAGGTTGGTCTAGACCAACCTTTATGGAAAGCACTATGGAGATTCCTCCAAAAAATGGAAATTGAGTTCCCATACAATCCAGCTATACCACTCCTAGGATATACCCTAGGAACACAGAAATACAACACAAAATTCCCTTCTTCACACGTATATTAATTTCAGGGCTATTTACAATAGGTAGACTCTGGAAACCACCAAGATTTCCTTCGACAGATGAATGACTAAAGAAACTGGTGGTACATATACACAATGGAATATTATGCAGCCGTTAGGAGAGATGAAGTCATGTAATTTTCCTATACATGGATGTACACAGAATCTATTATGCTGAGTGAAATAAGTCAGAGGGAGGGAGAAGGAATTGTCCCCCTCATCTATGGGTTTTAAAAAAAATTAAAGAAAATTTTACAATAATTCCCAGAGATAAAAAAAGAGGAGGGCTGGAAGGTCCAGCTCACAGGACGAAGCTCACCAAAAAAGAGTGATGAGTACAGTTAGAGAAATAACTAAATGAGAATTCTCATATTAATTTGAATGAATGAGTGAAATAGAAAACATGTCTTGAGTGCAGGTGGGGGGTGACATGGGAAGAAGGGAGATTTGGGACATTGGTGGTGGGAATGTTGTACTGGTGAAGGGGGGTGTTCTTTACATGACTGAAACCCAACTACAATTGTATTTGTAATCAAAGCGTTTAAATATATATTAATTTAAAAACACACCTAAAAATTAAACAACTAATTGATTAACAACTAGTAAGTCAGAGAGGAAATTAAATATTAAATCATAAGTTTTATGGAAACAAATAGAAAATAAGAAACGAATTACCAGATTTTGTGGGACACAGCAAAAGCAGTATTAAGAGAAAAAGTTATAGCTTTCAAGCAGTTTTCAGGGAGGATGAAAAGGCCTACACAAATAATTTGATGACACAGTTTTAGAAATTGAAAAATGGCCAACAAAATGAGTCAAAAGCAGTCAGGAGAAATAAAATAATAAAACTTAGAACAGAAATCCATTAATTGGACATCCACAAAACAATCCCAAATAACAATGAAAGGAAGAGTGAGTTTGAAAATAATAAACAAGATCAATAAATAATTAGCAAGACTCACAAAGAAAGAAAAAAAATAAAAAATAGAATCAACCAAATTTGAAACAAAAGGATATCAGAACAGATACTACAGATATTCATAGGGTAATCAGAGATTACTTTTAGAATCTTTATGCTACAAAAAGAAAAGAACCTTAAGAAAGAGATAAAACAAGATAATGTGGAATAAGTGAAAAGATCTATGACTATTGAGAAAATTGAAATGGTAATCAAAAGCCTTCTTCTAAACATAAGCTCAGGCCCATATAGATTCACTAGCAAATTCTTTCAAACCTTTCAAGAGGACCCACAGCCAAGCCTGTTCAGGATCTTCTATGAAATTGAAGAAGCAGAAACTCTCCCTAATCGTATTTTTTTTCTTTTGCAAAGCTAACATCACTAATACCAAAAGCAGACAGAGAATCCAATTAAAGTTGAATTACAGGCCAATATCTTTGATGAAAAGAAATGCAAAGATCCTGGGGCCGGGCGGTGGCGCTGGAGGGTAAGGTGCTTGCCTTGCCTGTGCTAGCCTAGGATGGACCGAGGTTCAATTTCCCGGTTCCCCATATAGCCCCCCGTGCCTGCCTGCCAGGAGTGACTTCTGAGTGAATAGCCAGGAGTAACCCCTGAGCGTCACTGGGTGTGGCCCAAAAACAAAACAACAACAACAACAAAAAGATCCTCAGTAAAATACTAACAAGTAGAATCCAATGCCTCATCAAGACGGTCATGACTAAGTAGGTTTCATTCCAGAGATGCGATGATGGTTTAACATATGCAAGTCAAA
The DNA here is from genome assembly GCA_004027635.1 of Crocidura indochinensis. Classification (NCBI taxonomy): domain Eukaryota; kingdom Metazoa; phylum Chordata; class Mammalia; order Eulipotyphla; family Soricidae; genus Crocidura; species Crocidura indochinensis. The sequence continues at coordinate 1,937 of PVKC010027816.1, read as the reverse complement.
CAATATAATACACCATATCAATAAAAGAAATTTAAAAAATCATATGATCATAGAAGATATGCAGAGAGAGCACTTGACAAGGTCCAGTATATGTTCATTATAAAAACTCTCAGTAACATGGTAATTGAAGGAATCTTCCTCAATATAGTCAAAACCATTTACCACAGACGAATGGCAAGCATATTCAATGAGAACAATTAAAAGTCTTTTCCTCTAGGACATGGCACAGAACATGGTTGCTCCCTTTCACCACTTCTATTCACAGTATATTATTGGAAGTATGTGCCATAGCAATTAGTCAAGAAAAGGATATCAAGGGCATCCAGATGATTATATGTTCAGAAAATCTTAAAGACTACCAACAAACTTCAAGAAACAATAGAATTTTTTGTTTGTTTTTTGGACCACACCTGGTGATGCTCAGGGGTTACTCCTGCTATGCGCTCAGAAATCGTTCCTGGCTTGGGAGACCATATGGGATGCCAGGGAATTGAAATGGGGTCCGTCCTAGGCTAGCATGGACAAAACAGATGCCTTACCCCTTGAGCCACTTCTCCAACCCCAAGAAACAATAGATTTTAATTTAAAGTGACAGGCTACAAAATTAATATGCAAAAGCCATGGCTTTTCTATATACAAATAGTAAAAGAGAAAAAAAGAGAAAATTTGTAAACTATCCCATTCACAATTGTGTTTCAGAAAAAAATTGTATTTGAGTCAGCTTAATTTAGGGTAAAACCCTAAATTACAATGCTCTACTAGAGCTTTGCAAGGAAAAAAAAAACACTTCTACACCCATTAAAAAACGGGGAGAAGAGATGAACAGACATTTCCTCAAAGAATAAATTCAGATGACCAAAGGATGCATGAAAAATTGCACCTTATTATTAACTATCAGGGGCATGCAAATCAAAACAACAATGAGATACTATGTCACACCACAGAGACTAGCACACTCCACAAAGAACAAGAACAATCAGTGATGGCATGGATGCAAGGAGAAAGGGACTCTTGTTACTGCTTTTTGGAATGTTAACCAGTCCAGTGTTTTTGGAAAATAACATTTTTAAGATTGCTAAAAATCACTAAATACTGAGACTCAATATGACCAGAAATACAACTCCTAGTAATATACCCTAGAAACCTCAAAACAGAATGGAAAAACATCTCTGCATTCCTATGTTCATCACAGCACTATTTATAATAGCCCAAATCTGGAACGAATCAGGTACAAGCTCAAATCAAGTACAGGTACCTGAGAACTGATGAGTAGTTAAAGAAATAGTGGTACATCTACAAAATAGAATATTATGCAGCTCTTAGGAGAAATGATATCAAATTTGACTTATACATGGATGGGCATGGAAAGTATTATTCTGAGTGAAAACACTCGGAGGGAGAAGGTGAGACATAGAATTATGGCACTTATTTGTGTGATATTAAAATATATTATAATATGATGTAATATTCAAATAGAATAAAGAGGGGGGCCAGGAGGACCTGTCCTTGGAAGGAAACTTGCCTCAAATAGCAAGAAGTACAGTTAGGGCAAGTAAGTAGCTATTATCACAATGTAGTTGGCAATGCTCACTCTGAACAAGAAACAGGTTCAGAAAGGAGATAAGGTGATAGGCATGATACACCTCAGTAAAAGTTTTGAACACCATTTAAGAAAGGAAAAATTAAAGGAAGAAAGACAGAGAGGAAAAAAGTAAAGAAGAAGAAAAAAGATGAAGAAGGAGGAGAAGGAAAAGGAGAAGAGGAGGAGGAGGAAGAAGGAGAAGAAGAAGAAGAAGAAGAAGAAGAAGAAGAAGAAGAAGAAGAAGAAGAAGAAGAAGAAGAAGAAGAAGAAGAAGAAGAAGAGGAAGAAGAAGAAGAAGAAGAAGAAGAAGAAGAAGAAGAAGAAGAAGAAGAAGAAGAAGGAAGGAGGAGGAGGA
>PVKC010027815.1:0-15650 GCA_004027635.1 Crocidura indochinensis | reverse complement strand
TTTCTTTCTATCTTTTTCTTTCTAGTTCTCTTGCTTTCTTTCTCTCCCCTCTCTCCCTTTTATTTCTCTTTTTGACATTGTGGAGCACTATTGTTATTGAATATGCATATTCATTGCATATCACCTTATCCCTTTTTAGCACTCCATTTTTGTTCAGAGTGACCAAAGTGACCAGTCCAACTATCATTGTTTTCTTATCTATTTTAGGTTCACTGCTCCATTATTTGTGGCAAACTGCATACCATGGACTGATCTTCCTGGCCCCTGGCCCTCTTCCCTATTGTTTCTGGATATTATTACCATATTGTCTTTTTTTCTTATATACCACAAATGAGTGAGCTTATTCTATATCGATCCCTCACCTCCAACTCATTTCACTCAGTTTAATACTTCCATATCCATCCATGTATAAGCAAATTCCATTACTTCCTTCTCCTAACTTATACATATCCATTGTGTAGATGTACCAATGTTTCATTAGCTACACATCTATTCTTGGACACTTGGGTTGTTTCCTAATTCTAGCTATTCAATATAGTGCTTCAATGAACATAGCAGTGCAGAGGGCTTTTATATATAGTATTTTTGATTCCTAGAGTGTGTCTCTAGGAGAGGCATTACTGAAAACTCAATGTGGAAACTCAATTTCTATCTTTTTTGAGCAAATACCATAATTTTTTCTAAAAAGGTTGGCCCAGACTACATGTGAATGTGAGTTCCTTTTCCTTTGTATCAGTGCCACCACTGCTTGTCCTTTTTTGTGTGCTATGTAACAGTCTTTGTTGTTTTCATTTGCAAGTAGAAGCAAAGATAAACAAATGGAAATTCATTAAACTGAAAGGCTTCTGCACATCAATAAACATCAAAGGATATAGTGGCTAGGATACAAGGACTACATGTGGAATGAAAAAAATTATTCACATAATATCCATCAGATGAAAGAGTAATATCTAAGATATACAAAGTTCTGAGAGAATGTAGATAAAAAAAATTTCAGACATCTAATCCATCCAGAAATGGGAATGCAAAGTGAATAGACATTCCTCAAAAAGGAAATACAGGTGCACAAAATGCACATTAAAAAACTACTCTAAATCATTAGTCAATAAGGAGATGCAAATCTAAGCTTTTTCATTTATTTTCAAAGTATTTGTATGCCTTTACAGGGAGTTCCACATAAAGAGTTCTTCATGGAGACTGTATATCTTCCACCCAAGGAAGAAAGGCTGACTCCTAGAATTTTTATCCATAGTCATCAGCTTAGAGAGTCTTTGTCATCAGAAAAGGTCAGAGAGCAAGCTTCTTTATTGACTCTGGGCAGGAAAGGGCAAGGGCTTTCTGATATAGAGTTCACTGAGACATTTCAGTCCAAATCAAGTTCCTGACCTGTACTTTATCTTCTAAATGTATCCTTTTCCTCTCTCTTTTTTTAATTTACCACCAGTTTCCAGTAATATACAATTTTAGGAGTAATATGTAATGCCTTATTATCTATGATTCATCTCCTTCCCTATTACCAGTATTTTAGTGTCATATCATCAACAAAAAAAATCCCTCTTTTACTATACCAATCTGTGATTCCCTTCTATAAGAAATATGACCTTTATAGTAGCTAGGTTTCCAGGATGTATGTATGCATATTAGCTATTTGCTTGCTTTAGTTATTTATATTATATGTTTCAGTAAATATATCTAATTTTTCCAAGTATGTATTTTACCTCATAGAAACACTTTGCGGTTAAAAAATAATAGTACAGAATTGCCTATAAGCTGACAAAACTAGCTTGATTTTTGATAACACATATGAACCTTGAATTCAACCAACAGTGATCCTAAAGTACAGAGCAAGGACTAAGCCCTAAGCACACAAGATCTGACCCCAAACCCAGAAAAAGAAAAGATAAGAAACAAAATAATTAGCTTAACTTCCCTGTTTTGCTATAAGTCCCTGGTATACTATAACAATTAATAATTATGCTCTAATTCCATTATGCTATAAGAATTAGCATAACTTCATATACTTTGTCCTAAATGGTATGATTTAATCTGATTTTATAGCAGAGAAGTTTGTCCATTCATTGGGCATTTATGTTAAATATGTTGCAGAGGCTCAAAGGGTGGGATGAAATGGTATGAAGAGGCCCAGACTTGAGAAAATGTTCTTTTTTTCTCTCTACCCCCCCTATGTGACCTGGGAAAGAAAGTGATAACATTATTTTATTTTATATATTTGTTTTGTCATTTTCCAGTGGAGAGCATGAATGCAGTACCTCTGTTGACTTTTTCTACCTTTGGGGAAGTAGCTTAGGTTAGCAGATCCAGAGTACAATGCATAAGTCACACCCTGGGAAAATCACCTTTGTGATAATTGTATATGAACCTGGGAGATTTATGACTGATGAGCCACTGGTTGCTGAAACTCGTCCCAGGAGCCAGCATCCACTTCTTTTGCACAGCATGGAAGATGATATGGACCACTTTATTTTGGGGGGAGCCATGGTTTCAGGTTCAAGCAAGAGATTTCTCTTTTCAGAAAAGGACACATCCAAATTTTGTACAGGTTTATCAGGTTTGTCATCTTTCCCTCACAAAAAGCAATTGTGAAAGAAAATAAACAGTGAAGTATAAAACGTTTTTTTCGGGGGGAAACACAGGTTGTTAAAAAGAGGAAAGTTAGGGGCCGGAGTAGGGCATTTGCCTTGCATGCTGCTGACCCAGGACGGACCATGATTCGATCCCCTGGAGTCCCATGTGGTCGCCAGAGCCAACAGCGATTTCTGAGTCCATAGCCAGGAGTAACCTCTGAGTGTCATCGGGTGTGGCCCCAAACCAAAAAAAAATAAAAAAGAAGAGGGAAGTTAAAATATTTATGCCTCAAAAGTCAATATGCCTCTCCATTGTGCCAGTACATATCTTAAAAGGGGATATATTGAGGCATGTTTTCAAACACCATGTATACTGACACTATATGTGTAAACACAGAATGAGTGCTGGCAACACGTCAGGTTGGGCAACACCTGCACATGGTTCTTTTAAATTTTGGTATGTACATTTTTACAACTCCACCCCTGTCACCACCACCATCTCACACACAAACTGTTGCTAGGATGGTTGTTAAGAGGTAGAGCTGAAGCAATTATGGTGTCCCTTTGAAATTTTGCAGGGACTTTGTTCAGGGGTAGAACCCTCTTCTCTCATGGGGTCCAGTCATCTAGCCAATCATGAAGGCTACTTGAAATTAGAGGGCAATTTTGCATGTTTTTATTTTTTAGGCTTCTGAGATGGATGCTTTGTGTCAAGGATCTCATTGTCTTTCACTGGTTCATGTTTTAGACAGTTTTTCCCCACAAAAATTACCAGAACCACTTATATGCAAGAATTTCATAATTGTCTCCAACAATCAACTATTTATGGTTGTCAATAATGCTGACATAAACCTATAGTAGCAAGTATCCTTTAAAATTTATATTTTTCTGTCATTTGGTTGATATTTAGGGCGTTACCATTGAGTCATATTATATTTCCTAAATGCCTTTCACTTAACTACCTTCCCTTTAAAGAGGACTAGGAGCTATATTGGGTTTTTCTTGTCAAATGAAACAATGCTTGGCAGTTGTGCTGAAGTTGACTCAGACATTTGTTCCGGTCATTAAAAAGCAATATTGGAATGGATGAGATTTTACTTCTTGTTCTCAGTTGATTCATTTTTCTAGAGCTTATGAATATCAAGTTATTCTGGATGAATAGCAGTAAAAATATTGTATTTTCATCTTTTATTAAGCAGTTATTATTTGTATAAATGGGGAATAATATAAAAGGTACTCTAAGACATAGCTCATATTAATAAATTGCTCAAGATAAAATCTAAAATAAGGTCATTTTGTGATAGTTACATGGAATTTTTGAGTTTAAAACGATCTGATAAAAAAAACGATCTGATAAAACATCATAGGATAGAATTGTTTTATACTTAGGTTTTGGTCACCTAAACATGATCTCTAAGCTTGGAAAGAAATTCTATTTTGAAATATTTTTGGTTTCTTTTACTTCCTGGTTTTGGAAGGTAAGAAATAATCAAACTTAAAAGATTAAAAAAAAAACATTCTCAGTTTCAAACCTAAGATGGAAATGATAGTTTGTTGGTCTCTCTGACAGAGAGAATATGCTTATGAAATCAGTGTCCTTGTGTATGTCAACATTCCCAGGAGATTTGAAGAGAAGAATAAGCTTGTCAAAATAAAACTCATGTTCCCATGATTTGAGAAATATTTCTATCAGAGATTCTCAAAGTTCAATTGTTATTTCTTTTATATTTCCATTTGCTTCTCATCATGAACAGAGACCCAAGCAGGCAAGACCATTGGCTATTGTCTCATAAAGTCAAAACTTTCCACAGAACTCTAGGAACAGTAAACAACCAATGAAGTCAGTGAATCAACAAAATGAAGAAACACCTTTTTTTGTTGTTGTTCCTTTCTTCTTTGTTTTATTTACTTGGACCTCCTAAGATGTGCTGAATGCCATCAGAACTTCCCACAATGGTCCCGTGCATGCAAGATATGTACATATGCCCTTTGAGCTATCTCTTTTGCTCATGAAATTGGCAGGACTTTAAACTCTTTGAGAGAATTCATTTTAGCATCTAGGTCAAAGAAGAAAAGAATCTATATTAGTGAAATGTAACTCATTGAGACAGAGTCAATTAAAATTTAAACAAGAGATAAATGGAGGGTGTCCAAAACAATCATGGTGTAACATTTTTACAGCAGTAAAGAATAAATAACAATCAAAAATTATATATCACACAAACTCTCCTATTTCTGTTTTCTTACAAAATTATTGGGGAAGACATTGTACTCTGTATTCACGATAGAGTAAATAACAAAGATATTTTCTTGGATATTGAATGCAGGGCAACATCAGAAAACTAACAAATTTGGTAATTAGATTGTCGATATTTTTGATATTATATTTGCTATTCCATATTATATTATATATAATATATAACATATGTATTATATTTGATATTATATATATTGTAGATATTTTCCATCTGTAATTATCTTTGAAAGTTTTGTTTATAATATATTGTAAATAAAATGGTTATATTAAGTACTTAATTAACATTATTTCATTTGGTTGCATTTTATATAGGAAATTTATTATTTCTCTAGTGGATCACTATTATATTTATAGTATATTTAAAAAATATAGCATATAAACCATGTAGTTTAGAATAAGCTAAATAAAAAATAAGCCCGAGGGGCTGGATCAATAGAAAGTGGTAGGGCATTTGCCTTGTATTTAGCTGACCTAGAATGGACCTAGGTTCAATCCTTGATGTCCCATATGGTACCCCAAGCCGGGAGGAATTTCTGAGCACATAGCCAGGAGTAACCCTTGAGCATCACTGGGTGTGGCCCAAAAACCAAGATAAAAAACATAACAAAACAAACAAAAACAACAAGTCCTATGACTACATGGTTTAAAGATATATGATAAAAATTCATGTCATGTTATGTGTTAACTATTATTGATCAGTAGGAGTTGTTGACTTATGTAGTCAATCAGAAACAAAACTGGTAAGAGTTTTCTTTTTATTCTTGCTTTGACCAGACTACACTAGAAAAGAATCATAGTATCTCATATGTTCTAAAATGTGCTTCATTTAGGAGCTATGCAAACTAACATTCCATTCATACATTCTTACTATGATTAAATCTGCTACTATCTGACTTTAATACTATTATATTTCTACCAGTATTCATAGATCTATCATAAACAGAATACGTTAATACAATGTGTGCATTGTGATTGTTTTCACCCAAGTTCTAAATATATACAGAAGTGTGCTAAATTTAGTAGTTTAAGAATTATTGAATTGCATTCTGTAATGCACACGTTATCCTAGTCACTAGAATAATAGCTAAAATCAAATGCACTTACCTAGTATCACTGAGATTAAAATTTAGAAATAAGAGAAATTAAAAATATTAAATACATAGGCTAGTAATAAAAACTGATAATAAGTAGCACAATCAGTGATAGATGTTACATAAGAATTGGGAGCTGGAGCAGTGGCACAGTGGTAGGGCATTTACCTTGCAGGCAGCTAGCCTAGGACATTCTGCAGTTCAACCCCCCCAGCGTCCTATGTGGTCCCACAAGCCAGGAACAATTTCTGAGTGCAGAGCTAGGTCACCGGGTGTGGCCCAACCGCTCCCCCCCAAAAAAAGAGATGTTGCATAAGGATTATTATATGAACGGTGACAACAAATGTTGAGGTCTAGAGTGGGAGATGCTTGCTTTCCCCTTAGAGTTCATTAGGGTTTTGGGGCATGAATATGACCTAACTTTTTTGAATGTTGTTCAACTTTCCCTTCTACAATTTCTTTATCTCTGTCCTAAAGGAACTAGATGATCTCAACAAGCTTTCTCCCCAGCCCCGCCCCCCAGTTCTCTACTTTTCACAGTCTCAAAATCTTTATTGGACATGAGATCACCTGAAATAATATAGATCTGCTGTTGAGCTCATTTCCTCTAAAAGGATATGAGATTTTTAAGATTTCATCCATTTGTCATGTTCAGCCCCAAATAATTATGTGCAACACATAAATAGTAGCAGTTCCAAAAATAAATCTTCAATAGAATGATAAAGATAAAAAATGGTGGTAGAGGGTGGTTGATGGTGTTCTGTTGGCATTTGACAAAAGTCTGGGCATGAAACTGTGACTGTATAGAGTTAGAGATAAGCCTGCTTTAGACTTGGACAACAGAGAATTGCAATATTTCTCTCCATTTATAAAGAGTGACAAGCTATAAATGAATTTTGCTAACCCAAATGTTGGTTTCTGTTTTCCTAAAATAACCTCTTCCCTTCGTTCACTTCCACATCAAAACCTCTGGCCCTTTCAGTAACTCCCATTGGCAGCTTCTGGGGGACATTTTAAAATCAAATTATACACCTTGCATTCAGTAATCCCTTTCTTTTTTCCTCTGCAATTTTTCAAACTTGCTATCAATCTTTATGTTAAGGTTTTCAGCAAAGTGTGTGGATAAAAAAAAGATCCTCTTTGTAAGTGCCTTTTTCTATTAACCTGGCTCATCCCACCTTGTCAAAACACTTAGTCGTAAGATAGTAACTCCTTCAAAATCCTGGCTTAGATTTCAATTTACCAGTGACCTTGGGTGCATGGATCACTTTACCATTTTGACAAAGAATTCTCCTCGGGGAATACAGAAGTATTGAATTTATGCTCAACTACAGAATAAGAATTTGTGGCTTTCTTAATATTTGAGCAGTGCTTTGTACTTGACAAGAATGGCTCAAAAATTCTACTTATTATCTAGATTGGTTGGGAATACTTGGAAAGCTTAGAGCACAGGTTTCTTTCTTCCCCACTGTTATGGTCCCTTAATGTTATGCTAATTCCTAAACTAGAACCACACCCCACCTCAGCAACTGCCTTCTCTAACTACCCCTTAAATTCACTTTATAATAAAAATATGACTCATCTCTTGGTAAATGATTGCCAAACACCAAACATTGTGCTATGCATTATATCAGGCTGTATGAACTAATAAATGGATGTGCTCTACCTCCATATTTCCATGTTTCGCTGACTTTTGGAAGTCATATTCCTGGAGAATTTGCATATTGAGCACCCAAGAAAGTCAAACTTTGAATGCGTTTTACTTTGCAGTTCCTTTCATGGAGGCAAAATGTACCCCTTGTTCTATTAATTAAAATTTCACGCAGATGATTTACTTTGACCAACAGAGTACAGTATAAGTAATGCTGTGTTACTTACAATTTTAACCCTCAACTGGCTTTGAATATAGTTACTTTCCTCTTATAGTTTTACCTCTTCTATGAGAAAAAGTCTAAGATAGACATCTGAAAGATAAGAAACATGTGATCCAATTGCATAAATTGTCTAAGTAGATAGATAATGTTTGGTAAATCTCAAGTTTGCAAGGCTGTCCTAAACCAGCTAGCCCCAACTAACTGCTCATACATAAGTGATGTATATGAAAATAGTCACTCCTGGTCAACATCAACAGCATCAAGTCAATTTGCATATTCAAAAAAATTAAGAGGGGTGTCATTTTAAGACATGAGAATGGAGATTTTTCATGTAACAAAAACTTTTCTTTTCTTAATTTTGTTTTAGGGCCTTAGCTGTCAGTGCTCAAGACTTATTCTTGGTTATATATTCAGTCATTACTCCTGGTATTGCTCAGAAAGCTATATATGGTACCAGGAATCAACCTGAGATGGCTGTGTGCAAAAAAAACACAATACCCACAGAACCACAGCACCTGCATAAAAATTAATAATCCTCTGAATAAGTTTACATAACAGATTCCATTACTATACTATACTTATTTTCAGGAGATAAAACAAAAATTTTAAGGTGACACAGCCAAATGATAGCAGAATTAAAATTCCAAATTCAAAAATCTAAAAATTCAACATATGACAAATGTTTCACCATGTATCATTGTGGACTCAATGCTTTTGTGGTTTTCATTTTTCCTGAACATTTTGGAAAGAAAGAGTGTAATTATAAAATTGAAATTTGATGAGTTTTACTTTTCAATATGAATAACTCCTTGACACATGGTTACAAAATGATGACTTCTGTTAATGATTTTTGAGAGTGTCTGTTGTACAATAGAGCCTCTCCAAAGCAAATATATGTGAAGAAATAAAAATATGACCTTTGTAAACTTTTTTTGCAAACATGTTTATGGTAAAAGCTTTTCCATGCAAATAATACCATTGCAGCTATAAAATTTCCTAACACCTCCACACAATAAGTTTCTATGAAGGATTATGTCACTGTCAGAAAATAGATTCGTCTCTAAGTCAAATAGCTGATTGAGCATGTCTGTAAGCATTATCATCGAGTGGTTTTATGAAACTGGAGGACTGAAACCTATAGGGGCAACTATCACTTTGGAGATGACATAAATCTTGCTGTTTTGTTTGCAGCTCACAGTAGTTGTCCTCCATGAATTTGTCCTGAATCAACAGAGTTTTCCCAAAAATTAACACTAAAAACTTTTATTGTAGATGGTACTTGTAAGAAATATCACTCTCCAGAACTATGAATTGGTTAATTCTTTGGTATATTCCAATTAAACCAACAATGTCCTTTTTTATGTATCTGTTAATTTTGTTTTAATTTTTGCACAGTTCATTATTAAAACTTTCTTCATTTTAAGTTCTTTTTGTCTTTAAACAAGCAATTGCTGCTATTTCATTTTCTCTGAGCATTTTGTGAAAGTGCAGACAGGAAGTTTCAACATTTCTTGTATGTCATGGAGCATTTCTATGGCTTGAAGAGAATGAGAGAAAGGCTACTATCTTTCTGCTCACAGCCAGTAAATCTCTTATATTACACTTTGCTATAATTACTTTCCAAACACACAGCTGAGGGTAAAAAAAAATTGAATGCTTGGGATGCCTGAATCATTCAGAGACTTTATATTTGTTCCATTGTCAGTACCAATTGTATGTCATTTTTCTTATTTTCCATTGTACAAAAAGTTGGGAAAGTTGACATTTTTCTTTTGACTCAGCTTCACAAAATTGAAAGGACTCTTCACAAGAACTTATTCCTGACAGGCTCATAGGCTAAGCATAATTAAATAAGTGAAAATTAGATAGTATTTAAAAAGAACCTCATTGAATGTTGTGAATATTTTCAAAACTCATAACGATTGGAAGTATGATATAAATCAAGCTTTCCTTTCCAGCCTTGTATTCTTAACTTTTATAATTGCTTTTTTGATCCAAGAAAGCCTTCACATGCTCTTAGTATTCATACTTTACAATAAACATTTCCCCATTTATTGAATACTTTTAAAGTTCTCAACCTTTGATCTATTTGATAAACAACTTCAAAAATTACAGACAGTGTTGTATTTTAATTTTGAGTAATCATTTATATTTAAATGTTTTGTCATTCAAAAAAGATATGAGATATTTCCACTCTGGTGCAGTCTGCCTTTTTAATATAACACTCTTTCAATTTTCATCTCTCTACCTTTTTGTATAAAAACGATTTTTGTCAGTAAAAATGTAATATTTATCTCCCACTTCAAGATACATCTAGATATATACTTATATTTGACTGTGAATTTGCTAACAGGAACAATAAGCAAGAGTGAAGTATCTCACTCCATTTACTTTCCTGGTCATGCCATGCCATATAGTTGTGATGCTTGGTTCCCTTTATTATCAAATGACTCATCTGACAATCACATGTTTAAAGATACCAGAAAAATCCATTAAATTTTACATGAATCTTTAGACTGAGTCTTTTAAGGCCAATATTCACTTTTAAGTTTAAGAGTAAATTGTGGCCAGAGATCAATATCAAAACATCCTTTGATAAATTCTGTTGAAATATAAATTTTAATACACATATATACATCCATATACATATACGTATATATATCCGATACTCTTAATTTATCTATTTGTTTTTTTTTCTTTCTTTTTTTTTTTTTTTTGGTTTTTGGGTCACACCCGGCAGTGCACAGGGGTTACTCCTGGCTCCATGCTCAGAAATTGCTCCTGGCAGTCACGGGGAACCATATGGGGCACAGGGATTCGAACCTATGACCTTTTGCATGAAAAGCAAATGCCATACCTCCATGCTATCTCCCGGGCCCCTTTTTTTTCTTTTTTGGTTTTTCGGGCCACACCCGTTTGATGCTCAGGGGTTACTCCTGGCTAAGCGCTCAGAAATTGTCCCTGGCTTGGGGGGACCATCTGGGTCGCCTTGGGATCGAACCACGGTCCTTCCTTGGGTAGCGCTTGCAAGGCAGACACCTTACCTCTAGTGCCACCTCGCAGGCCCCCAGTTTATCTATTTGTAATTATAGTAAATTCAAGTGACAACAGTCTTCCCCTCATTCACTCTTTGAAGTTAAAAAGGCAGCTATTAATACATACCACTCAGTAGTTAAGAACTTTCCCTTTGAATTAAATAACTGACGTTTGACATTTGGATGCTATCTATTCAAATATGTTTAAGTGGTGTACATACACAAATATCTTTAACCACCACCACAAAAATAATCATTCAAGAACTTAAGTTGTAATTGCCAAAACGTGGGAGTAACCACTATATTCTTCAGTAATTAGATTAAAAAACAGGTAAAAGAATATTATTCATCACTGGAAAATAAACTGCCAAACCCTGAAAAAATATAAATAAAACATTCCATGCATACCGTAGACGAAATAAACCAACTTGAAAAGGCTACTTTGACTGATCCAGAATGGATGCAGGTTTGATGCACAGCATCTCATATGTTCCCCTGAGACAGGAGTGATTTCTGTGTGCAGAGCCAGTAGTAACCCATGAGAGCTGCCTGGTGTGACCTGAAAACAAACAAAAAAAGAAAGAAAGAAAAAGAGGGAAAGGAAAGGGAAGGGAAGGAAAAGGAAGGGAAGGGAAGGGAAGGAAAAGGAAGGGAAGGGAAGGGAAGGAAAAGGAAGGGAAAGGAAAAGGGAAAGGAAAGAAAAGGAAAGGAAAAAGGTAAGGAAAGGAAAAATGAAAAGAAAAAAGAAAGGAAAAGAAAAGAGAAGAAAAGAATAAAGAAAAGAAAAGGCTACTAATTATAAAAATGTAACGTGACTTTTGGGTAAGGCAAACTATGTTGATTTGGGCTTAACAAGGAACAGGGAAAAAGGTTGAATAGCAGAAAATAGGAGATGTTAAGGATTAGAATGCTTTCCTATCTGATACATTTTAATATATAGAAACATATCTTTGTGCATGTCAAAAGTCAAAATATACATTATCAAGAAGAATCACAATATTATATAGACTATGGATTTCAAGTTATGATACATTCTGTAGGTTCTTGTAACAAATGGATCACTGTGTAACAAAATATTAATAATGGAAAGTTTATGCTTCTGTAAGTAAATAGAAAATGCCTGTATTGCCCACTCAATACTGTGAAACTAAGCCAGCCTAAAATAAACCTTATAAGGTTTATCTTTTGCAGTTTCTGGGATCAAATTGCATTTGCTAATATGTAAGATATGTTCTCTTACCATTGATCTACACCTTCAGTAACTAAACTCTATTTTAAAATGAAATAAGTGTGAATAAAATTATAGGGGTAGAAATACAGAAATATTTCACTTTTTAAGCTTGTTAGTTTATTTGAATTTAATGAGCCTGCTTTTATAAGTCATAAAATAATGCACTTTGTAAATTTCAAAAAAAAAATCAGGTAGTCTCTAGTAAAGATATTTTTAGGGATGTCTAAGAGCAGAACACATGGTGTTCTGTTTTATAAATGGACACTCTCACCTTTGTTTCTATCATTGAACATTTTCGTCTTCTTCCCTGTTCAATGAATATGAGTCTCCTCTACTCAAAATGGTAACAATAATAGGCATTAAGATTTATGAATAATTCTTGTAGACTAGGGATGTGGTTCAGCATTAAGAGAGATTATCACATGCATGAATCCCTCGGCTCCATCAGGCACCTTATACAAACAAAATGTTTTAGAATTTATTCTAAGAAATTTATTCCCATAGAAATAGATTATTATTGTTATTACTCAATAATTTCAATGTTAAGTAACTATTATTTAGTACCTTCAATGTTAGGATTTCCATGTCCTTATTCAAATAATAGATTCTGAATAATGCAACTTGTAATTTAAAAAAGATATGTCTAAGGAATTAATGAAATAAATGTTTCAACAAGGTTTTTAAATATTGTTATTTTCTAGTGATTTCTATCAATAGATCTTATATTTGAGATATCATCACACATATCTATGATATTTCCTTTAAAGAAGCATAAAATATTCATATAATTTCTCTACGTATTTGCCTAACATGATAAAAATTAAGGTCTAAACTAAATAATACCAAGCACATCTTTTGTTTCATTACTAAGTGTAAAGGAATTAATTAATATATTCAACTATATATGGATATCTTATTAAATTATCATACCAACCTGTAAGTTGATAACAATTCTTTTTAAATAGAGGGATAGCTAAATTTACATGATCACATTTTTACATAAAAATTTTGTGCTATAAATCCTATCTTTAAAGATACCACAGGTCAAGAAGCCGGTCCAGGACCAAAGGTGGTTAGTTCGAATCCCGGTGTCCCATATGGTCCCCTGTGCCTGCCAGGAGCTACGTCTGAGCAAACAGCCAGGAGTAACCCCTGAGCACCGCCGGGTATGGTCCAAAAACCAAAAAAAAACAAAGATACCACAGGTCAGAAATACTAGGTAAGCTGCCCAAAAATGCATAGCAAGTACCAGGAAATTTATAATTGAAAATATTTGTGCTTAATTTTTTAAATGTGTGACTCTCATTTAGTCATTCTACTACTTCCCTCATATTTCTTCCTTAGACTATCTCAGTCTAGTAGATATTTCACTAATATTAAAAATTATACATTTCTAGATGCTGTAGTGTTGACTCAGTGGTAGGACGTTTTCCTTGCACATACCTGACCTAGGACAACCATGGTTCAATCTCTGGGCATCCCATATGATCCCCCAAGCCACAAGTGATCCCTGAACATCACCAGGTGTTCCCTCCCCCAAAATCATACATTTCTGGAGTATACATTTCATCATTTATTTTTGTTTTATAGCTTAATCCTCACAATAATCTGGTGAGAGAATGAAATTGATCTTAATTATCAGGTGAAAAATGTAACCCAAATACAGTTCACTAAATGGTATTTGTTCCAATAGTTTTCTAAGTTTTGTGACTTGTGTCATTTCAAAACAATGCTCTTGATTATTATGTTTTTTTAAATCTTAAAAGTGATTTAGCTAAATTTAAATCCAGAATATGTAATTTCCAAATGCGGGGCATTAAAAGGGAAGCCACCAATTTGATCACTTTAATAATATCCCACGAAGACACATAACTTTTTTACTTCTAAAATTTGGGAACAAATAAACAAGATGAGAAATCAGTACCTCCAACTCACCAAAAAAAGTACTATTGAAAATGTTTTAAGAAAGTACCTGATCAGAAAAATGTTAGTATATTATCATCTATATATCAGCATCTACATAATCTCCAAATTTTGAATTCATAAGAATAAAATGTTCAAAAGAAGAGCAACTTCTTTTTACTATGGTAAGTTTTTTAATGAAAGGTGCAAAAACTGTAATGAAGGCTCAATCTTGCTGCTTTAATGTTTGTACAGACTTGAAAATAATTAGCAAACTACCAGATCTGTGATAATGTTTTTCTCTGCCAGCATATCTAATTGAGGCAATAATTTGGATCTCCTCGGGAGCATCAATTGAATAGGGGAGAGGCTTGAAATATATGGGTCTGGAAAATATCAGCAGAATAATATTCTTGAAATTGTAAATAATTTTACTGCTTAGAAAGTGGTGTTCTTTACATGACTGAAACCCAAATATAATCATGTATGTAATAATCAAGGTGTTTAAATAAAATATTAAAAAAAAGTAAAAAAAAAGAAAGTGAAAGAATACTGAAAGTGAAAGCAATAGAATTATGAGCCTTAAGACCATCTTCATAACTATGAGCACTGGAGCTGAATTTTTTGTTTCTGTTTAATACCAAAGCTCTTCTACAAACCCCAATTCTTCTCCCTTTCTTCCAATGACAATAATATATCTCAATTCTATACAAATATCATTGTCCTTGGTGGTATTCTTTGCATATATAAAAACCACTGACTTCGTTAATATAAAACAAAAACACAGTTGGATACAGCTATTAATTTGTTTTCTTTGCTTTATTTATTAATTATACAAACATTCTATGTCTACTATAGTAAATTTAAAAATAGAAACAAAAGCTTATGAAGGTAAACAAAGGTCTCATATGAAAGTTCAAGAGTATTGTCTCAGTATAGTTTAAGAGAAGTATAGGGAGTGGAATTGGCAAGTAGAAACTCAAAAGAACCTTCAGGGTTATTCAAATGTTTCATACTTTGATTTGGGTGACAGCAATGTTAATGAAAGAGTGGGTATATTTCCAAATTCTCGTGTTCTTGAGTCTTGCTTGAAATATATGCATGTAAACCCGATGTCTTAGAAGTTATAATTTATTGTGCAGTTTAACTAGAATCTATAGGCCTATAGTTTTGTTGTTATTGTTCTTCTTGGGCCACACCCGGCAACTCCTGGGTGTTACTCCTGGCTATGTGCTCAGAAGTCTCTCCTGGCTTGGGGGACTATATGGGACACCAGGGGATTGAACCACAGTCTGTCCTAGGCTAGCACTGGCAAGGCAGACACCTTACCTCTAGCGCCACTGCTCCGGCCCATATAGGTCTATAGTTTAACTAGAGTCTATAGGACTAGAGAAAGACAGTACAGGCAGGAGATCTATCTTTGCTCATGCCCAATCTAGGTTCAATTTCTGGCACGCTATATGATCCCCCCAACCCCAACCAGGTTTAATCTTTGAGCACAGAGTCAGTATTAAGTCTTGAAAACTGCCAGGTTTGACTCTAATCTGGTTCCCTCCTCAAGTCAATGCCTCTCCTTTGACTACATGTATATAAAATTCATGTAACATGAGCATCCATGTTCTATGGTACTTTTCCTCTTCACAGTGAATGCCAGTACAATGCCAGTCTTTTCTCT
>PVKC010027814.1:0-15627 GCA_004027635.1 Crocidura indochinensis | reverse complement strand
ACTGTAATTAAGGGTTCAGAATTTAGAGTTTAAGCTCTGAGAGAACTTATTAAGAGTCATTCTTGACATCATTTTCTTCAGCAGAACAAATAACAAATAAAAATTATTTATCATGATAACACCATTGAGAACATCTTAAGATATGACCATGAGTTTGGAGCAAAAAAACTGAGAAGAACCACGAAATGGTACATAAGCAGTCAGAGTCCTACTATATCTGCCTCCGGAAAAGTACCACGAAGCGCCAAGAAGGCCTTTCCTGGCAGATAGTTGAAACAGCTGAATTCATAGAAATAGAGAAATGAGACCAGAACATTTTAATAGTGAGGAAAGTGCCAGCCTTACATATAGCCCACCAGGGTTTTATCCCTCGCACCTCATATGGTAACCCAAACTTTCCAGGAGTGAATCCTTTCACACAGATCCATGAGTAAGTCCTGAAATCTGCTGGGTATGATCCCAAAACAAAGCAAAACAAAAAGAAATATAAAGCATGAATTTTGAATCAGGAAGGCATAAAATCTCAAAAAAAAAAAAAGGTAACAAGTAAAGCTAATATTAACTGAGTAATAAAATACCATTTTTACAATAGTAAAAAGCTATGGAACAGATAGATAGCTTTATGGTAAATTCTACTAAGCAATAAAACTAGAATCTACTTCAATTTCACGTCCTCCAAAAGATTTAATAAGGAGGAATGTATTAAAACAAATTTCACTAGGTCACATATTGACCTTATAAAGGTCATTGCACTGATACCAAAAACAGAGACACTAGCACTAGAGAAATTAAAGACAATATTTCTGATAATTACAGACTTTAAAATTCTCAAAAAAATGCTGCAAACTGAATTCATCAACAGTTTAAAGTACTCCCACTTCAAGATTAAGTAGTAATAAGGAGAACTCAATACACAAAATTAGAAATGTAATACATCGTAATAATATAATAAAATATAATTTTTTTCTTAATATATGCCTGGAATGCATTTGGTACTATTTGTACACATTATGAAAAGGCTCAGAAAATTTGGTATAAATGGAAGTCATTTCAAAATAATAAAGGTTGTGTGTAGGTAAGTTTACACTTAGTCACAATCAATGGTGAAAGATTGTTCATTCTCACCTATATTATATAGAATTAAAAGTCTAAACCAATGTAAATAACAAAAGACAAAAAATGCTGGCATTCTAAGGAAAGAATTAAAATCATCTCTTTTGTTGCTAACATGATATTTTTATGTAGAACATCCTAGCTTCTGCAGAAACTACTGTAAGATCTAATCAATATGCATAAATCAGTGGTGCTTTGTATAAATATGAATAATTTGAAAAAAGAACAATTCTATTATCTATCATTAAACACAAAATACATAAACATAAAAATGAATGTTTTACAGTGAACTCTATTACTTTAAAAAAGAAGTAGAGATACAAACAATATAGTTATTTAATGTTCAAGTGTGGAAATATTAATACTGTGAAAATGATCAAATATAATGACACATTATTATAGAAATAGAACAAATAATACTACATTTTTTATTTAATCACAAAAGACTCTGAACATATGAAGCAATCCTGAGAAAGAATAAAGTAGGATTCATAATACTTACTATTTCCGTCTGTATTACAAAACTTCATTGATAAAAACATATGATGATGGGGGCCGGGTGGTGGCGCTGGAGGTAAGGTGCCTGCCTTGCCTGCGCTAACCTAGGATGGACCGCGGTTCGATCCCCCGGTTCCCCATATTGTCCCCCGTGCCTGCCATGAGTGACTTCTGAGCGAATAGTCAGGAGTAACCCCTGAGCATCACTGGGTGTGGCCCAAAAGCCAAAAAAAAAATATGATGTTAACATAAAGCCAGACATGTGATCCAAAAGAATAAATTAAGAGTTCATAAATAAAATTATATTTGTATGGTCAACTGATATTTTACAGTGAGTCTGTAGATGAAGAAAAGACCATCTCATCAATAAATGGTGTTGAGAAAATAAGATATTCATATGCAAAACAGTGAAACTAGATCAGAATATTATCGCACACAAAAATTAACTTACCCTCAGAATGAATTAATCAGCTTAAATGTGTGACCATAAAGTCCTAGAAAAATCATAAGGAAGACTTTATGTGCTGTTGAGAAGAATGTAAGTTGGAAGAGCTGCCAAGAATATGATAAAAATTTCTCAGAAGCTTATACATAGAACTCCATACTTACCAATTCCACTTAAAAGGATATATCTAAATGAAAGGAACTATTTTCTTCAATATGATAGTTGTGTGTCCATGCTAATTATATTATTTACAGTATTAATTATCTTAATTAACTTAAAAGTCCACTCAGTAAAGAAATGATAAATTTGATGATAAAGATATATTAAAATATACTCACACATATAACAAGAGTGTGTTCATATATAGTATGCCTGAGTAATGGAATATTACCTATAATGAAAAGGAAGGAAATACATAATTCTGATAAATCTCCAATAGTTCTTGAGAACTTATGCTGACATCAGAAAAACACTGCAAGCTATCATTATGTATAAGATATAAACAAGCAAATAAATTTATAGCAAACAAAGATATTTATGGCTTCTAGAGACAAGGGTGAGGGTAATAGTGTGAAGGTAGTTAAAGATAGTTGGCTCTAATTCCAAAATATACACTAGTGTGTATATTTTTATTTTTTCCAAATATACACAGTACTTTATATTTGGTAATGATTAAGAGATTGAATGACAAGGTTTTTTTTTGTTGTTGTTGTTTTGTTTTGTTTTGGGGCTACACCCACTGATGCTCAGGGCTCATTCCTGGCTATGAACTTAGAAATTGCTCCTGACTTGGAGGACATATGGAATGCCCGATGATTGAACTGTGGTCCTTCCTAGGTTAGCATATGCATGGCAAACGCCCTACCATCTGCACCACTGCTCCAGTCCCTAAATGACAAGATTTCTTATCACAAGTAAAACATACTAAAACAAGGTGATGGATGTTAATCTATATTTCATAATAATACTTTTATTATAAAAATGTAGTACAAATTTTATACCTTAAGCTCATATAGTATCATATATAAATTAAATCTTAATGAAACTAAGAAAAAGAATTTTGGTTATCATGCCATTTTATACTATGAACTTATTTCAGTGGCTTAAACATACTAGGTATGACTTGTTCATTAAATGAGTAGGACTGAATATATAGCTTAGTGGTAGAGAACTTACAATGGGTTTATAAGATCTGGGGTTGAATTCCTGGCATACAACACACATGCAACACACAAGGGAAAGACAATTATCCTTATAAATATCTATAAGGTTAATGGAGCAGTTATATGAGTAAATCATCTAAAATTGTTATATTCTCACTGTAGGACACAACAATTGTCTTAGCAGTATGGTTATCATTGTGATCAAGTGATACAAATAACAAGTAATGCAGCTACATACAGAAAAATAAATGTCAGAGTACTAGACTTTTCTGGATTAATTTTGCAGGAATTCCTGAGACAACATTGACTTTGTAAACAGGCATAATTGCCTCTAGGTTCATACTACATTTAGAATCATGCTAAATATTATTGGAACATGAATACAAATATGAAAAGCAAAAAAAATTTTCTGTTTGGTTAACTTACACGCATAGAAGCCTTTGTTCCATTTGACAACTAAAATCAAGTTAAAATAGACCTTGATGTTGTGACAGAGTCATATATCTAATGAAAAAAGTCAAAGCAAGTATTTTAATCACCAAGTATTACAAAAGTGTATGTCACATTGGTAGTCAGTATGTTAATACTTATTAATCATTTTAAAATCATTGGACCCAAAAAGTCCTCTCTTAAACTGAAAGAGAATAGTATTAAGAACCAAGAAATGAATAATTAGAAAAATTTGAATAGTCATATAGTAAATGCATTATAAACATTGATAGAACAATGTTTATAAAATTAAAAGGACAAATAAAATGTTAAGAATGACATTAAAATGTTGTTAGTAGTAAATAATATAACCAACATTTTCTTTGTTAAGCTTTTGGTTTTGTGGCCACATCCTGAGAATTGAATGAGGGTCAGACACACATATGGCAAAATATTAACCCCTGTTTTATCTTTCTGTCACTAAAACCAATATTTAAAATTGAAAGGGAAAGAATATTCTCTTCTATAAATATTCTCTAAGACCTAAATCACATTAAGAAATGATATTTGAAAAATAAGCAGAAATTCATTTATATAATCTTGTGGGAAGAATTTTTCTAAAATATCTTTCATTGGTTTTCTTTGGTGGGGCCACATCATTTTGATGCTCAGGGGTTACTCCTGGCTAAGAGCTCAGAAATTGCCCCTGGCTTGGGGGGATCATATGGGACGCCTGGGGATCGAACCACTGTCCTTGCTTGACTAGCACTTGCAAGGCAGACACCCTACCTCTGCCCCCAAAATATCTTAAAAAACAAACCTTAAGAGAAAGAAAAACTTATGCAGCAACATGAACATGGTTTTGGCTAAAACTCATCTTTAAAATCAATTTCCCTATAAAATGTTAAATTGGGGATCAAAATCACAAAATATAAAATATGTCACTGTAGAAATATCTACCATATAAAAGGCCCAAGTTATTAAAGGATGAACACATTATACTGCCAATGACCTCAAAATGATTATAGCTGGATGTAATATGTGATTATGGCTGTATGTATTTACTTATGATATTTATGTAATTTTTCTCATGAATATACATACCAGGATTAGTTGTACATTTTAAAAGTCTGATATATACATACCTAATACAAAATGGCAAGAATGCTTAAAGGAAAGCAGAAAGAAAGAAGGAAAATTATAGGGAGAGAATTAATTCATAGACTGAAATTGATAGATGGATAACAAAGAAAATAATGTCATATTTATACTGAGCAATTTCCTAGCATATTTCTTCCGTAGTTGTCTCATCTATAAATGGAGCTTTTACTAACTACCGTATAAAGGAATGTGATTTCCTAAGAATATAAAGTAATAAAGACTTTTGAAGAATAGTAAATTTAGCAATATCCATCTTTATTAAACTAAGGCAGGAATATGCAAAGTGATCAAGGAAACTTTTATAAAATTATTTCCTTATTCCTTCCTTATTTGAAGCTTAGACTCAAGAATATTGCTTCGAATGTATTTGTCTTGTATTATTTATTATGTCCTTTCCAGGTATATTGTAAATTTATGATGCTGATTTTTAACTCCATCAACAACTACCAAGAGCAATGGATTTTGATGATGTTCGCTATGTTGTGAACTTAAGATATGTCACTATTTGTGGATGAACATTTATTTTATAATGTTTATATAGCACAATAAAATATGTTGTCAATTTAGTAAGTTTCACCTTTTATATAGTTTTCCATATGAAGCTAAACTGTTTCAATATTTTATTTGAAATATGGTTTTAGGAACTCTGGAGATTTTGTTTACTTTGGAATTTGTTTTGAGTTAGAAATATAATTTGTCAGGTATTTTATGAGATGAATTAGATTCAGTAAAATAGTTTCAAGATTAATTTCTCAAAAAGTACATCATCAAACAACAATGCAATTGATGGATTTGGTGAAGAAATCGGAAATTTAAAAAAATGAAAATTTCTACTCTCTGGTTACATTGCAGCAATAAAAGCAGGTTTGAACAAAAAAGAAAAATGTATTCAAAAAACTCACAGGATCTAGGAGTGGTGTTTTACTTATTTGTCTAGCCTGACACCTGTTGTTAAAAATATTCAACTAATATTGAAATAATCACAATTTCTTTTTAAAATAAAAAATACTAATAAAATGGTGTATATTCAGACCTCCTTGAATTACTAAAAACCTAGTCATTTTAAATTTGTGCAGATCAACATTAAATTTAGAAATACAGAAACACTGCTGAATGAAGAGAAATGTAATATCAGAAGGTAAAAAGCAAAAGTTGCCAAATTATTAGTGCTTAAGTGTTGGTATTTTTGGTATCTATAATCACCTACACTAGAGCCTCCAGACACGGCCTCCAAGAACTTCCTGAAATAAATTCAATAAAATTGTGCTTGCATTTTCTTTCATAATTTCAAACTGATTAGTTTGTCTTTAGCTACCTCACATTTTTGCATCAAAATAGTACTTGATAAGGAAGTAAAATTAATCACTATTACATAAAAATAAAATTCTTAGGGGGAAAATGTAAAGGATACTTGTGATGGGAAAATTTAAGATAAAGATAAAAGCATATTTTTTAATCTTACTAAGTACTCCTGAAATAAAAAAATGACTTGTTTTAGCTTTCAATTATTAATTCTTGCAATATATTAGACTCTAGATTATAAGTATATCTAGACTCTCTAGATTATAAATGATATTTTTATTTTTAAAACAATAGCTAGAGAGAAAGAAAGTTCAAGGTCAAACTTCAGAATTTGAACATAGCATCTCCTCTTTGCCACACAGATAAAAAAGTCATTTTAAATTAGGTTTCAGTGAAGGTTGAAATTTAGGTAAGGAGAAAAAACTATAGAAAGATCCCTAGTATAAAATAAATAGATGTAATGGTTGAAAATAGGAGAAAGTGAAAATATAAACCTTGTTCCATGCAGGTCTTACTAGAAGAAACAAATGATTATTGAGATAATATGGAATCCACTGTTATCTTTATCTTGTCTTTTGATCTCGATCCAGATGATCCAAGAAACTGAATTCTTGGCAAAAGTTGAATTGTCTTTTTTAAAGGAATTTTCGAGAAGGGCCTGTTGATGCCCCAAATAGGTCTTTTTTTTTTTTTTGGCAATGAAACTGGCTATCAGTTACAATGAGCCAGATACCCACAACTGGGAAGTCCTTTTAAATGTGATTTTAAGAATAAAGGTGAAAATATAGAAGACATGAAGACTCTCCAGATACTTGTTCTCTGTAGTCATGGTTGTCATAGAGTTTTTGGCTCATTTCCTCATCTTCATGTCCCTTCTGACTCAATTCCCAACTTCCCCAATGGTCCTATCTAAACTCTTAATTGTATCTTTTATTTTAATGAACTAAAGTCATTATAAGTGGCAGACTCAGTTCATGTGAACTTATATTGACAATTTTCAGGTGTTGAATCTGAAGTTAATAAAGTCAAGAGATTTATCCAGAATGACAGAGAGCTGGTAACAAAGGTTATCGATGGATTTCATATTTGGACACTTCTCTTTTAAAAAAGTGTAGTGATACCATATGTACATTATCTTAATTTCCAGACCTCAAAAATCATAATAGCAGTTGTCTGATGTTAGATATGTTTTTAGAATAGATTAGGAAGGAAATAAAAGCAGCATAAAGTGGCAATAATGCCAATGATAAATGATTGAGTTATTTTAGTTTCAGCCACAGATATTAGTGTCAGACCATATGGATTAAATTGGAATCATTCACTTGCTATTAGTTTAAACTTATGATGCCTTTCCAAGTCTCAGCATTGTAACTTATAAAATGGGGCTTATAGTAATGTGTACATTTAGAATATCTTTTCATCATTATACTACTTTAAGTAGTCAAGATCTGAAAATAACTCAATGCCCAACAAGGGATCAAATGGATAAAGAAATCATACTAGACTTTTCTGGATTAATTTTGGAAGAATTCCCAAGACATCATTGACTTTGTAAACAGGCATGATGCCTCTAGGTTCATACTACATTTAGAATCATGTTAAATAACATAGGACCATGAATATGAGAAGCAACTTAAAAACATAAGTATAACCAAAATAATTGAAGCTAGAAAAACAGCTGAATGTATTGTAAAATAAAGTTGTAAGACCAAGGGGAATTTCAAGAAATAATCTCTTCTTTCAAGTGCGAATTTCATTTATTTCATTCTCTTGGAAATTTTATCTTCATGTGAGTAGCACCTTTGAAAACTTTTTGGATCTTTATAGAGTTCTTAAGTCAATCTTGTATCTGTTCTTAGTTTCCAGATTAATGATTAGAACACTAAATTTCTATAAAGAATAATGACCTGAACTCATGTAAAGTTAGTATACTGAAGCAATGTAATGGAAATTAGACACCATAGAAAGGCTACTGGAAGTTCCCCTTATTTGTGATCAGTATAGGAAAGACAAGCAGATATTCAAGACAAATGTAAATAAGCAAATAAATTTTTTTCAGCAGGTAATGTTCACAATCTGTCATAGGTGTTATTTTTATGCACATGGACCTTAGAACAATTTCCAATACAAATATAATTTATTAAATTTAAAATGCCAATAAAATGATAGATATTTAAGATAAAATATAGCTATTGCATGTTTGTATCCTTGGAGTAATAGATATGGGAACAGAAGTCTCAGGGATAAACATAGAAGAAAAACTATGAATTAATGGAGCAAATATGTAATCAATGAACTACATGTATTTGTCAACTGTCCAGAATGTCTTCTTTCACCACTGATATTTGAGCCAATCCGCAGCTCTCATTTATTCATGGTCATGGAAAGGACTCTTACCTGAAAGAAAGAAGGGTGGGAGCAAAGGGAACACCAAGTCGAGGATTCTGATCAAAGTGTTAATTTTATTTCAAGCAATCAGGGCTTATATAGGAAGTTAACAATAGAGGGTGGTTACATAATGGTTGGTTACATGAACAACACAATCTCTAGGTGTATTCATAAAAGTCACAATGTTCTGCCAGCATACCTCCTGCAAGTACATACATATTATAACAAGCCTTCTTGTGTGGTCAAATACTTGCAGGGCAGTCTGCGTCAACTCCTACCCATTTGGCAGGTATACATCCAAAGTTCAGATTAAGGGCACTGCTGAGACAAAATGTCTGTCCAAGGAAAAATGGCTGTACTTACGCTAAGTTATATTTCAAAGGATCTGGTTCCCAACAGATATTGACCAGCTAGCCTTAGTTTAGAAGTTAGTTAAAGGATTTATAAAATTATAGGATACATAGTGACTAGACACTGATTGGTAGGTTAGGATAAAGCATAATTTATCCTTATATAATATGTGATTTCTTTGTAATAAATTATAGACAAAGCTATGAATGCATGCAGTGGTTATTTACACAGAAATTAAAGTGCCTGCCATGAATATGGAATGAGAAATAGTATAAAATAGATAATTCAAATATTTCAGATTAAGTTGGTGTGTTCCACAGTAAGACTCAGTGCAAAGCATATTTTAAAACTTGAATTTTATCCTTGTCACAATAATCAGTAACCATTATAATAAATATGTCATTAATCATTCACAGTATGTTATAATTTTTCCATATCCTCATGAGGATAATAAAAAATTAATGTTTAGGGTGCTCCACCATTGTCACAGTTGGGGGAGGTGTAGGTAAGAGGGCCTGCACCTTTTCACAGGTAAAGGGAGAGAGGAGACTTGAGTGAGGCCCGGTCTGGCTTAGTCTCCATCAGTGTTGCAGTTGAAGAAGGCAGCTGGAGAGAGGACCTGCACCTTCTCTCAGGTAAAGGGAGGGAGTAAACTTAAAGGCAAGGCCAATACTCAGTGACCACATCCACCTTACCCACTTAGGGCCACACTCCAAAGAAGGAACCCAGCCCTATGATACAGGTGACAAAGGAGGTATGAGACCTGAGAGCAGAACACTCTAAGCCACCTAATGCAAAGAAACATGGGTAAACTATGGTAGACACTAGTAGCCAGGGATATGGAGAGAAATCCTAGCAAGTTTTCAAGTCCACCAAAATGCACAAGCCCAATAGATGAGGACATATAAGTGGCAATGAAAGCCATGGAAATAGAAATCAAGGAATCACTAGCCAGGGAGTTTAAAAATTCTATAGATGAACAAGTCAACCAACTCAAAGAATGTTTACAGAAGATGAGAGAATCCATACAAATGGAATTAAAAGAAAAAGTTTTAGCAACCTATAATAGCAGAGTTACACAGTTGGAGAATCACATAGAATATATTGAAGAAAAACTACAAACCAAAAATGACAAAGATGCCAATAATGAAATAAGAGGTAAAGCACTCGAAAGAATGTTAGGTTATATAATGAACAAAGATGAAATTGTCTACAGATTGTAGGAATACCAGAAAGGGAGGAAATAGGGAAAGAGGAAGAACAAGTGGTTAGGGAAATAATAGCAGAAAACTTTCCCATCCTCTGGAAAGAGGCTCTAGTGCAAATCCAAGAGGCGAAAAGAGTTCCTAATAAAATAGAAACTATACACACTCAGCCCCACATCTCGTCCACTGGCAAGAAACTACAACCAACACTCCTGCTGACTCATGCTCTGTGACCCTCCTTTACACCTCCCAAAATGTGGATTGTTGCTGGATACCAAATTCAGTTCCAGAAGGACCCTCAGTACAAGAACTCTACTCAAGCCCTTTCTGTCACAAATCATTTCAGAAACTCAACAAGACCAGGGCGCATAATGAAAATGTGCCCTGGATTACATCCCCCCAAAGAATATCTCAAAAGACAATGGGGAAGCCTATATTTCCTTTATAAGTTTAAGACCTCTTAACCTGTTTATCCCCAAATGTAAGATGGTCTCCTACATCACTTTGTTCCCTTAATTACTTTTTGAACTCATTTTATTAAATTTTTCCTTTATATATACATATGTACATACACACAAACATATATATTATCTTGTTTTTTTTTCTTCTCCTCCTTAACTTCATCTGTTTTGGTTGTGCTTCATACAAAAACCTACAAGAAAAAGTCTTGCTCTGGATTAAAGCTCAAGTCAAAACCAGGGCACAGAGATAATGGAGCCTGACACTCTCATCCCCAAATGCACCAGCAATATAATATAGGACCATTTCTTTTTGCACAGGCACACTAAAAAGGGGGAAATTTTACATATAGAAACAAGCTCTTATCTATTAGGGATAAAAACGCATACATTCTACAATTCAGGGGCACCTACCACCCTAAACATATCTCAAGGGTGCCCAACTTAGACTCCATGTGATTAGACAGTGACCATCCAACCCTGAACCCTAAATCTGAGACATAGAACCTACACAGTTCTCTGCAATAGCTCCAAGAACCAAACTCCTTCTGGGACATTATTAATACTGCTCTGACACCAACAAGCACCAGTTTTGATAAGACATCCTGACCATGAAGAAATGGCAAAATCTTGGTCTAAAAGCAGATTGATTTTCTTACCTCACCACCTAAGAAGAAATCAGAAGACATGCCATCCTTTGATCTGTGCAAAAGCCAAGATTGCTAACTTCAGAAGACTGACACTGAAAATATGCATAGGTGGAACCTATACCAATATAAAAGACCCTAGTCATGCTTTGGCCTACGACCTGTATAACAACCAAGATCTCTAATTCCAGAAGTCTGACTGAGACAACTGCAACTGAACAGAACCTCTGAAAACATAATGAAAGACTCTATCCTAGGCTTTTCCCCAGACCAAGACCATCAAATACAGAAGACTGATTAAAACAACATTGATGGAATAGAAGTTCTAGAACCATAAAGAAAGACTCCATCCTATGACCTGTGTAAATACCAAGATCTCTAGTTATAGAGGTCTGCTTTTATCATCCAAGACTGAGTGAAAAGTTTCCAGACATCACAAAAGGACCTAGGGAAGAGAATAAGAGCATGCATGGAGCCTGTAGCTATTCCTATGACAGTATACTTCAAGGATGGAGAAACCCTGTATCTCTTAGGCCAAGAAAATTCCCTTTATAATCTCCCAATATTTACTGTGCCTGTGCAAAAAAAAAGCACAAATTAATTTTTGTTGTTGTTGTTGCTTGTTTATACTTTTTATGTTTGTTTTATTGTGCTTTGTTTTGTTTTTATCTCGGGACCATGGTTATTGTTTGGTTGTTCTCTTTATTGCTGTGGTGCTTTTCTTTTTTTTTGTATTCTTGTTATGTTTTTATTCCTTTTACCATTTCTTCATTTAAATTGATATTATAGCTTCTAGAAGTACTACTCTCTTTTTTATTTTTTGCTTGTTTGATTTTTGCCCCCCTTTTTTTCTTTCCTTCTAATAGAACCACATAATTTGAACTGTCTCATTCTGCCTCACGAATTGGAGGAAAAATAATGGAGGGTACCAAGACCAAACAGTCATATGAACATCAAGTACAAATAAAAAAGATCATATAAATAAAAATAGGTAAAAATGATTAAACACCAAATCAAAGCCAAGGATAACAGAATTGATACCCAATCTATAGTAAACTAGACCACTTATACTAGCAGCCTGGTGAAGGCAAAAGAGGGGGATATGGGATGCATATTGTGACCAGGGGTGGAGGCAGTACAACATTGATGGTGGGAATGTCCCTGATTCAATGCCACTATGTACCTAAAATATTACTATGAAAGATTTGTAATCCACAGTGGTCAAAATAAAAATTACTTTATAAATTAAAATTTATTTTTATATGTGAAAGCAGATAATAAAAAATAGAATCTAATAAATCAACACCAAGACATATAGTAATATAAATGGAAAGAAAACAACAAAGAGAAACAGGAATTCCTTAAAGAAATATGGGAGGAAAAATCTTTAAGTACAAAGGAAGGAACATAGGAATCAAACCAGATCTCCCATTTGAAACAATTCAAGCAAGAAGACAGTGGAATGACATATTTAAATGACTGAATGAAAGAAAATTTCAACCTGGAGTCCACTACCAGGCAAAATTCTCATTAATATGGGGAATGAGGACTAAAAATATTCTCAAACAATAAAGGACTCACATTATTTGTGCGAACAAAACTTATTCTAAATGATCTGCTTAGATATTAATTACACAATGTAAATACCCAATTGTAACAACAACCATCTTACACCATACAATTGCACAACAGCCTTCTCTGTCAATAATATCCTAAAATGTCAATGGACTAAAAGCTCCCATTAAAAAACACATAGGAGATAATTAGAACAGAAAACTAAAAACAGACTTCTGATGCCTCCAAGAAACGCACCTAAAAGTAGAGGATAGACACAGGCTTAGAATAAAAAGATGGATGAAAATCAATTATTCAAGCCAATGGAAAACAAAGAAAGTGGGATTGTCATTCTTATATCAGAACAAATTGCATTCAACCTCAAGAAAGTGATCAGAGACAAAGAGGATCCCTACTTACTGATCAGGGGAATAATAGATCAAGAAATATAAACTCTGGTCAACATTTATGCAACAAATGTAGAGCCTTCAAAATATGTAAGGTATTTTCTTGCAAATCTGGAGAAATGTATAGAAGGAAATGTGATAGTACTAAGAGACTTCAACACAAAATTATCACAACTGAACAGATTCACCAGGCAGAAACCTAGCAAATACATAAAAGCCCTAAATGAGAAACTAGAACTACGACTCATGGACTTATTTAGAGTCCCCTGCTCCCAGAAAGTAGAATACACATTCTTCTTAAGTGCACATGGAACCTTCTCCAGAATAGACCATGCCTTAGGATATAAATGTAACTTGCACAAAATTACAAATATAATGATTATTATAAGTAGCCTATCAGTTCACTATGCAACAGAGTTCAGGATTGACTGTAAAAAGAAGCCATGGAGAAAATCCAACACCTGGAGGTTAAACAACATGCTACTCAACAACAGTTGGATCAAAGAGGAGCTCAAGGAAGAACTAAAAAGATACCTTGAGTCAAATGATAATGAAGAGAAAAATTGTCAAAATCTTTGTGACACAGCAAAAGCAGTAATTAGGGGGGAACTCGGTAAAACAGGTCTATGTCAGGAAAGAGAAAAAAGACAATATCAACAGTTTAAAGGGACATCTTAAGGAACTGGAACAATAGCAGCAAAGAAACACAAACACAACCAGAAGACAAGAAATAAAAAAAAAAACAGAGAAGAAATAAATAACACAGTAATTAAGAAAAGAATATAATAAAAATCAGTAAGACTAGGAGTTGGTTTTTCAAAAGAATAATCAAGATAGACAAACAGCTGGAAAGACTCACCAAAAAAAAAAAAAGAAATAAAACACCCAAATAAAAAGGATCACGAATGAAAGGGGAGAGATTACTACAGAATCCCAAGAAATCCAACACATCATGATGATTTATTATGAACAATTATTCAGTTAGGCTAGAGAATCCAGAAGAAATCGACAGATTCTTGGAAAAATACCATCTTCCAAGACTAGAAAAGGAGGATTTAGAAAGTCTAAACAGGCCAATCACCTTGGAAGTAATTGAAGCAGTAATTAAGATACTCACCAAGAATAAAAGTCCAGGTTCAGGTGGCTTTATAGGTGAATTCTATCAAACATTCCGAGAAAAATTACAAACACTGATCCACATGCTCTTCCAAACCATTGAAAAGACAGGAATCCTCCCCAATTCCTTTATCACATTCAATCCCAAAAATGGCAAAGACACCACCAAGAAAGAAAAATACAGACCATTCTCACTAATGAACATAGATGCAAAAATCCTCAACAAAATCTTAGCAAACCAATTCTAGCCCTACATCAAAAAGATTATACACCATGACCAAGTGGGTTTTATCCCAGGGATGTAAGGATGGTTCAACATAAACAAAACAATCAACATGATACACCATATCAACAATAAAAAAGACAAAAACCACATGATTATATCAATTGATGCAGAGAAAGCATTTGACAAATTATAACACCCATTCATATCGAAAACACTCAGCAAAATAGGACTGGAAGGAACATTCCTCAAGATAGTTAAAGCTATCTATGAAAAGCCCACAGCCAACATTATTCTTAATGGCAAAAATCTGAAAACATTTCCACTAATGTCAGGAACTAGGCAAGGATGTCCAGTCTCTCCACTGCTATTGAATATAATCTTAGAAGTCCCAGGACAAGCAATCAGACAAGAGAAAGGAATCAAAGGAATCCAAATAAGGAAAACAATTAACCAATACAGCAATGGGCTGGCTACAAAGTCAATATACTAAAAACAAGACATCTGAATAATCAGAACAAATATAGACTCAAAATCAAAGGCTGGAGAAAAACCATCCAAGCAAATAAAACCCTTAAAAAAGCTGGGCGGCCATATTAATATCTGATGACACCAACATTAGACTCAGAAAAGTTGTAAGAGACAAAGTTGGACACTTTGTGCTAATCAAGGAATATGTGCAGCAGGAAGAAATCAGACTATTAAACATATAAGCACCGAATGAGAGACCAGCAAACTAATACAGTTATTGACAAATCTGAAAGAAGAAATCAATTATAATACAATAATAGTGGAAGACTTCAACATGGCCCTGTCAACACTTGTTAGGTCAACCAGACTGAAACTCACAAAAATATACTAGCCATGAAAAGAGAAATGGAAGAAAGAGGACTAGTATATATATATATGACACTCCATCCCCAAAAATCTGGATACACATTTTTCTACAATTTACATGGTTCATTCTCCAGGATAAACCAGACTGAAACTCACAAAAATATACTAGCCATGAAAAGAGAAATGGAAGAAAGAGGGCTAGTGTATATATTTCTCTTTTCATATATATATGAAAAGAGAAATGGAAGAAAGAGGGCTAGTATATATATATATATATATATATATGTATATATATATATATATATATATATATATATATATATATATATA
>PVKC010027813.1:0-15635 GCA_004027635.1 Crocidura indochinensis | reverse complement strand
GTAGACCATTCTAGCTCCAATATTCTATGATTACATTATTCATTCTCCTTTACATTTATCTTAAGGGACTTATTCATATATCAACTGTAAAGCCCTTACATGACAAAAATCTAGGAGCAGATGAATAAAAATGGCTCTCTGCAAAACCCTCTTTTCTTTGAGAAGGAAGTGCCGGACACAAAACTAAAACCTCACTGGAATGCTTTATTGCCTTTTACCCGTTTCATATATCAAAATTAAATCATGTAAATTATTATATAAATTTATGATCTAGAATAATTATTTAGTTGATGACTAGAATCCATGCCAAAGAAAACTTGGTTGTATTCTGCTCAGTTATGGAAAAACACAGACCTTTGTGCATTAAATTACCCATCTGCTAAACTTACTTCCAAATTTCTCCACTTTATAATTGAATTAATTGCTAATGCATCATTTCTGACTTAAGGTTTATCCATTTTGACTATGTGAATAACTGACAGTAGGTGGGTGGAGGGGCACAACAAGCAATTTAATGACTTTCTTAAAAAGGAAACTTTGAGGAGTAATTGTGTTTTTTCCCTCCCAGCTATTACTTTTCTGCTTTTAAATCTTAATGTTTCATCTCGATGAGCATCTTATCACTAGCCAACAGGGAAAGGTGATGTTTGTGTTTGTATTTGCATTTATATGGCATTTTCATACAGAACATCTCACACTGCTGACGGAGCAATGAATCTCAGGCCTATAGCACCCTCTCTACATGCATCGTGGGAGCAGTCATCTTCCACTTGCTCCATAGCAGCAAACTAATTAATCTTTCTGAATTTTAATTCATAAGGAAGATACTGGAATCAGTGAAGCATAAAGAGTATATATTTCTGGCTCTGTACTCTCAATTTGCAGGAAGTTAGGAATGCTAGAATATCACATAACTAGCCATGTTTCCTTGTAATATTTTCTTTGCTGAGAGAAATGTTACCATACTATTGATGGATTTCTATATTAGTCATTTTTATTTATATATTCTTAATACATTTTATTTTAAAGTTGTTAGCAAAAGAGGCAAAGCATGTGGATTTGATAATAAGTACAATGGAATCAAAGAAGTAAACATGGGTGCTAGAAGTGCACCTTTAAGAAAAATATTCTTATTCAGTATATATCCATGACATCATAGTAAGGGTTTAATGTTCTAGATTATTACCCAAAAGGATAGAAGATCATCATGGGATTAGTTGGGTACATCTAAATTTTTTGATGTAGTGTGATCTCGACCATCTCAACAGACACATGTCCAAGTCTCAGATTCTCAGCTTCCTCATCCAACATTCCAGGGAAGGCTAACTTTCCTCCTGACATGAACAGGGCAATTTTAAAATGAAAATTAGATTTTAATTCCTTACAGATAGGTGTTAGAAAACATCATGCCCAATTTGGCCATATCAACAAGCATACTTCTGTGTCTCAACCCTATTGATATATCCCTAAAGCAGTTTTCTTAACACAAACCAAAAAGATTACTTTATTTAAGCACTGTGCTTACAAAATTGTTCATTCTTGAGTTTCAGTCATAGATTGTATACCACCTTCACCAGTGCACTTTTCCTGCCACCGATGTCCCTGATTTCCCTCCCCCTGCCTCTCTCTAGGACAGACATTTTGCTTCTCTCTCTCCCTCTGCCTCTCTCTTTCCCCTCTCTCACTTTCACTCTTTCTAGTTTTCTGTTTTGGCGCTAGTTTGCACTATCCTTAATGAAGGGGTACCCTGCATGTCACTTTATCCTCTTTCAGCACCCAGTTCTTGTCAAGAGTGATCAGTTCCAACTAGCATTGCATAGTGGACCTATCTCTACTCTAGCTGTACTCAACGCTCTTTGTGACAAACTTCCTTCTATGGACTGGTCCTTTTGTCTCTCTTATCTATTATGTAGAACATATTTAGAACATTGAACCTGTTACATTAAACCCATGGATATATGCAGAATAAAATACTATTACAATACTATTTTAAAAATGCATTTGCACATCTCTATTCATTGCAGCATGAGTCACAATAATCAAAAGCTAGATATAACTCAAATGTCCAAAAAGAGATAACTAGATTAAAAAATAAGGCACATAACACAATGGGATACTACTCAGTTGTAAGAAAATATGAAATCATGGTATTTGCCAATATTTATATAGGTCTAGAAAGTATCATGCTGCGTGAAGTTAGTTGGAAGGAGAGTTACACAAAGAATAATCTCTTATATGTAGGATATTTTTTAAAGTAAAGGTATATTGGGGCTGAAGAGATTCACAGAGACAGGGCATCTGCCTTACATGCGATTGATCCGGCATGGACCCAGGTATGATTCCAGGCATTCCATATGGTTGACCGAGCCTGCCAGGAGCTATTTCTGAACACAGAGTCATTTTTGTTGTTGTTGTGTTTTTTGTAGTTGCTGATTTTGTTTGTTTGTTTTGGTTTGGTTTTGGTTTTTGGTTTTTCTTTTTTTTTGTTGTTGTTGTTGTAAAGTTTTTCTTCTTTTTTCCCTTTCTTCTTTTAAATTGATATTTACAACCACTAGACGACTCCTCCCAGTATTTTTTCTTTTTTCTTTTCGTTTTTTTTTCAAACAGAACCATATAACTTGAATCATGTTGTTCTGCCTCTTAAATTGATGGGGGATGGATGGTTCCAGGACCAAACAGTCATATGAATATTGAGTAGAAATAAAAAATGATCAGACTTAAACATCCAACACAAAGTCAACGACAACAGAATCGATACCCAATCTACCTCAAGTTATACACAGAAGGAACCAATTACACTAGCAGTTGGGGGGGGGCAAAGGAGGGCAATATGGGATGCATGCTGGAAACAAGATTGGAGGTAGGATAACACTGTGATGGGAATGCCTCTGATTGTCACTATGTACCAGAATATTACTATGAAAGATTGGTAATTCACTTTGTTCACAATAAAAATGAAAAAAGTAACCCCTGAGGCACCACTGGATGTGAACCCAAAAGCAAAATTAATTTAAATAAAAAATAAATTCATCAGGAACAAAAATTTTGTCTTTAGTAGAAAATTTATCACAGGAGAAGTAAGGAAGTGGGGTAGGCATTAAGTGGAGGGGACACTGATACATCAAGTAAATTTAAATTGAATAGAAATAAAGTTAAAAATTTGAGTTTTATATACTTTTTTCCATTATACATTAATATTTAATTTATATTAAATGTTCTACATTTATTCAGATGATTTTATACATAGAGATTTTATTGCAATGTTTTACTTATAAATGCAGATATTTAATTATTATTCTTAATATAAGACTCTCTGGTCATTAAGAATGCCTATGAATAAGGAGAAACTATTCATCCAATACCCATCTAGTGAGAGGTTAATTTCTAAGATAGAACTTAACAAGAAAATAAAAATCTAACACTATCAAAAAATGGAAATAAAAGATGAACAAAATGTTCTCAAAGAAATACAGATGGCTAAAATGCATGTGAAATAATGCTCTGATCATTATTCGTCAGGGAGAGGAAAATCAAAACAACATTGAAATGCCATCTCACACCATAGACATTAGCATTACACATTACAAAGAACATTGGTGGAAGATATACTGAGAGAAATGAACTTTCATTTCCTGATGGTGGGAATGTAGAATGGTTCAATCATTTTAGAAAACAACATGGACATTCCTCAAAATACTAGAAATTGATCTCTTATATCACCTAGCAATAGCATTCCTGAAAATATATCCTAGGGACCCAATAACACAATACACTGCACTCCTGCACTCCTGTGTTTATTGAAGCACTAGTCTCCATAGCCAGAATCTGGAAGAAGCAACCCAAGTGTCCAAGAACAGATGAGTGGATAAAGAATACTATACAGTTGTTAAAAGAAAAGGAGTCATAAAATTTACTTATGCATGCATATGGAGAGTATTCTGCTGAGGTAAATGAGTGAGAGGGAAAATGATAAACAAAATGATCACTGCCATGATATATGAATAAAGAATAAGGTGATAATACCCCCAAACAATATATAATCAAGGTCCATTGTATGAAGTTTCCATCGGAGCAAAGAAATAGAGGTAGACCAGAGAAGAGACAGTGTGACAATCAGAGTTGAAAACGATAATTATGGACAATAACAAGGTGCTGAAAGGAAGTTAAGAGGAAAAGTGATAAACATGTATTCCTTCATTAGCAAACTATAAAACCCACAATGCCTAAAAGGAAAAAAAAGCAAGACTAAAGTGGGGCAGAGAGGAAAAATGTCTGCCATAGAGGGAAAAGAAGGGAGGACAGTAGAGAATCTAGGGACATGGGACATTGGTGGCAGGAAGTGTGAACTGATTAAGGGATGTTTATTGGACATTTCATGACTGAAACCCAATCCTGAATAATTTTGTAACTGTATCTCAATGAATCAATTATAAATTTATTTTAAAATACAAGTAAATTAATGAACTTTATCTTTCATTTAAAATTTTCTGTTTCAACACCAATATGCTTTTGTAGAATATAATGTACTTTATAAGTTTATAGAACTACTGAAGTTTTTCTACAAACTTTTAACATTTTTTGCCTCACTCTTATTAAAAAGTATAGGATATATCAAGTTCATGTAAACTTTTAAATGTATTAGTGTAAAATGATTTTATACTATGACATTTTAATTTATATACTTGTAGCAAAAGAGATTTACAGTTCTTGGAAGTTGTTATCAATTTTGTATAATTGAATTCATCTATATGTATGTAAATGTCATAACCTCTGCATTATAAAAGGAAACTCTCATATGTGAGATCTAAAGAAAAATAAAAGAAAAAAAGGCCAAATTTATTGAAATTAGAGATTTTATCTATCTACATAATAGGACTTACCAGGAGTTGGGGTGATTAGCAGAAGCTCTAGAACAGCTGACAGGGACAGGCACTTTGATGATTGTTTTGATGTTAAAAGATGCATACATTAAAATGTGATGAACAGTATTACATACTATGGTACCAGTAGAAATTGTAGAAAAAAAAAGTTTTGAGGTAGTTATTAATACCTTGTGGCTCAATATAAAGGTGTATGAAAATAACATTTTTATCTCAGAGAGTTCCAATCTACCAAATCATGTGCAGTGATCCGTCAGGGTTTAAGAACTGAGCTGGACTGCAAAGATTGATGTGACAGGCTGGAGCTACAACACAGCTTGTATGGTGTTTGCCTTGTACATGGCTGACCCAGGTCTGATCTCTGGCATTCCATTTTGTCCCCAGAGCCTACCAGATGTGACTTCTGAGTGCAGAGCTAAGAGTAACCCCTAAGAGCCATTGAGTGTGACCCAAAAAGCAAAAAACAAACAAACAAACAAAAATACAATCGTACTGTTGGTTTTCTAAAGTGAAATAGTCAACAACTACCAGACACAAGAAATATGTACATTCATTTGTCTCATTTTCCACAATAGTAAGATAGTCTGTCTTAAGAAAAATAACTGGGGAGTTCTCTTGAGTTTCAACAATATGTAGTTTTATGGTCTTTATGGTACTCCTCTAGGTTTGCAGTATTCAGAAATGTCATAGTATTATTATACATAGTGCAATGATCAATTCGTTACAGATAGCACCAGGCCCACTCTTGACCTCCCACATGCCCTCTATTGCTTTGTTAGTTGATGGGCCTTGACTCCTTATCAAGGAGGCTCAGGCCAAACATGGCCCAGGAAAGAATCCTAGATAGTAATGTCAGAAACTTCTTTGACTATGTCTCTCTGCGACCAAGAATCAAAAGAAATATGAAAATGATTTTCATTCCTATGGATGTCATTAATACTAGGATCCACCATAGGAAAATAAATGGTCGGGTGAGATAATGGGAGTTAGTGTGGTATTCTGAATTCCTCCGTCTTTACTTTTCGCCAATTAAAATTAATTCCTCAGCCTCACAGCCCAGAAATCCCAAGTTCCCAGACATGTCAAGTTGTGGTTCAATTTTGAGACAGAGGCAATTCCTCAAGAAACCCCAGCCTGACACAATCAAATAAGCCTTGTCAAAGTCCACCTAATCAAAAACCCCACACTTAATCACATCAGCTTCTTTAACTCAAACTAGACAGACTCCCATCAGGGGACGGAAGCTCTCAGTCAATGCAGCCTATTATTCAAATGATCTGAGCTGCAGCACTCCAGAAGTGCATCCTGGTTAGGGTAAATCAGCTGCAGCTAATTAAAAACAGTGTGTTGCTTCCCACATTCCTCTAGCAGCCTCTCCTTATGACTAGGGATGGATTTTAATGCTTCTCCAGTCCCAGCAAGGCATCAGGGACCTGGACCAGGCAATTAATGAGATGGTAAAATTGGGAAAGTCAGCAAGTAAAAGCAAAGTAAAAGTTTAAGTCTTGGGAAGGGGAGCCTACCTTTGAGAAACAGTCTCCAGATTCACAATGTAATGAGCATATTGGTAGACATGGCCTCAGCAGTACCAAGGTTCCTATGTGTCTACAATGTCCAGCACTGTCTTGAGATATGTGGTTTAGTGAACCAAGGGCTTACTCTGCAAGAGTAAATTCTATAGAGGCTTATTATAGCTTTGCTTTAAATTGACACCCCCCAAAAATTTAATGCAGTTTTCTAAAACACACAGGCCAAGACTAGCTTGTGTTTATTTTCAATTGAGCTAAAGAAGGGTTTGTGCATCATGGATTCTGCTGATAAACAAGCATTGAAATCCTGTCGCAAATATTCCAGTTCTGTGACTTTTTCAAATCAATTTTTATACATTTTGGAGCAGGTTTTTTTTCAGGTGTAAAACAGAAATATAACACACAATAATTTCTGTAGACTACTTTTGATCTCATCTTAGAATAGCGCTGATATGTAGATGGTAGATTTCAGAGGGGAGAAAAAGAGGCCAGTCTTCTTCTATTGCTACACAATTATCACCAGTAGGTAGAATCTCCGAAAGAAAGGAGACTATATAAGAATGTGAATGAGCACAAGAAAATAATGTTGGGGAAAATTACACAAAAACACAGTTTAATAATACTGGATAAACATGATGTTTCTTTGGAGGAAGGACAAAAATCACCATGTATGTATTTATTATCTTTATCCCCTAAAATCTACACATTGCATGAGTTTTGTTCACTGCTGGATCACCTGTTCCTGGAATGGTGAGTTAAAAATCAAATGCTCAGTGTGTTGAAAGACTGTTAAAGTTAATCATTTGTGTATCATTATATAACCTATATCTTTGAAAATATATGTGAGTAAATATATCTATAATTCCTGTATGTTAAAAGCCATATTTCTAGGTGTCACTTACCAAATATTTAAATGTCTGTTAAATGCTCTGTTAAATCTGTTTTTGGCATGGAAGATATAGTGAAAAAGATATAGAATGGGGTTGAAGAGATTCACAGGGTTAAGGCAATTGCCTTGCATATGTTTATGAATCTCCATAACATATGATCCTCTAAGCATTGCCACTAGTGATTCCTGAGCAGAGCCAGATAAACCCAAATTACTGCTGAGTGTGCCCCACCTTTAAAACAAACAATCAAACAAGCAGGTATTAATTTCCTGTATTCTTTAACATATAGTTGAAATGTTTCCCATTCAAAATGTAATTATTCTGGGCCCAGAGAGATAGCACAACGACGTTTGCCTTGCAGACAGCCAATCCAGGACCAAAGATGGTTGGTTCGAATCCCGATGTCCCATATGGTCACCCGTGCCTGCCAGGACCTATTTCTGAGCAAACAGCCAGGAGTAACACCTGAGCACAGCAGGGTGTGGCCCAAAAACCAAAAAAAATGTATTTATTCTGAGTAGTATGTACATTTAATTAGAATATCTATATCATTGTATAGTCATTTTCAAGTTACAATTACTGATACCAATCATATCGATAATTAATACCAATATCGATTTCATGAATCCTTCTTTTGGAATTTGGGCTGGAGTTTATTAGTCCTAATAATATTTTTGGGGGTGAAGGGGCAGGGCATACAAAGTAATGATCAGGAGATTACTCCTGGCTATGAACACAGGAGTTACTCTTGGTAGTGGATACCATATGGGATGGCCAGTATAGGAGATCAATCCCAGGTTGGATCCATGCACAGGAAGAGCTTTACCCACTCCAACTACTAGTGCTGGTTTACATAATTCAATTTCCAAGATAATTTTAAAATATTGGAATCTTTACATGTACAAACTCTATGTGATCCTTTGCTCTTTTCCTCCAAATGTCTCTCTGTGGCATTTATACTTTATTCTGTTTTCTTCAGTCTCCAAAAGAGTTCTTGTTTCCACATCAAGGCACATAGTCCTCCTTTAGTGCTAGTATCAGCTTCCTATTGCTGTTGCAAAAACATTAGAGAAATAAAATGTATAGTTAGAGGCCAGAGAATAGCACAGAAGATAAGGCACTTGTCTTGAGAAAGGCTAATCTAGGTTCCATTCCCAAATTCCACATGATTCCCAAGCCACACTAGTAGTAATTCCTAAGCACAAACCTAGGAATAAACCTTTTGCAAAGTAGGGTGTAGGATGTGGCCCAAACATCCTCCCAAATGTAGCTAGGAATTATGAAAGTTTAACATCCAGCAAGAGATCATTAGGTAAAATTCAAGGTATTGGCATAGTTGTGTTGCATTTTGAAGGTTCAAGGAAAAGACTATTTTGTCCTTCTTTCCAGTTTCAATAGCTGCTGCCTGCATGACTCTGTACTTTACTTCCTTCCACCATTTCTAAAGCTAACTGGGTAACTTTCCTTTGCTGTTGTTATTGTTGTTGCCTTTTTGTGTCTCTGATACTCTGGTTTCCGTATCATATCTCCTCCTCGAAAGAAAAATATTATGGTTCTTATCTTCTTTATCACAACACCAATTTCCTCGGTTCCCAATTTCCTGTTTCTTATTTTTTTCTTTTTTTTTGGGGGGGAGCACACCCGGTGACGCTCAGGGGTTACTCCTGGCTATTCGCTCAGAAGTCGCTCCTGGCAGACACGGGGGACCATATGGGGAACCGGGGGATCAAACCGCGGTCTGTCCTAGGTTAGCACAAGGCAAGGCAGGCACCTTACCTCCAGCGCCACCGCCCGGCCCCCAATGTCCTGTTTCTTATGATTCTCGAGAGTTCACATATTTTTATATCATTTCTTTTTTCGCAATAATTTTTAATTTTTTAAGTGTGGGTTCCTTCTCCATCTGAGATACTCTCCTCTTCTCTCTATATACTGGTTTCTACACAGGCTTAGTTAATACCAATGCTTCACTTATTAATTTGATTGACTGACTTATCAAATATTAGAATACATACTTTGTGATGTTTGCTTTCATAGATATTCAAACCTATATATCATCTCTGATATATTATGAATACATTCACAGTTCTTTAGCACAGCTGTAAATATCATCCTACAGACAACTGAAACCCACAATTCTAGTTTCCTAGCCTTATCCTTTGACCTAAGCAAAATTCATTTCACATAAAGCACCCGAATGGCTCTTCAAAATTCAATAAGTAAAGTTTCTTTCCAGATTTGAAACCTCAAAATAGTCTCTCCATTGTCCAAATTTCAAGCTCTAGAGCATGACATGAAAAATTCTTCTTCACATTATAAGGAATGCTTTTATTTTTATTTCCCTTATGATTTATTTTTTAAATGTTCTTTTAGGTACCATGGTTTTAATAATGCTGATGAGATGGTGATACATTCCCACACCAGCCCCTCCACCTGAGTGCTCACTACCTTCCATAACTGTCCCTGGGTTTCCTCATCTCCATCCTTCCATTCTAGACTACCTTCTTTCTTCACCTATGATAATCCATGTACTAAAACCCAGATCTCACTTTCTGTTAACTTTGAATATATGTTATAGCCCTATTTTGTTTCTTGATATCCAATTTATATATGCCATAGTTTCTTTATTCAATCTTTTTTACTTTTCTTGCCTAGACATATAAATTCATACACCAATCTTGCCAAATAATTTCAACTTACCTAATTTTCTCCACATTTTCTTATTTCTCTTACCCACTTCCCCTGCATAGTCTACAAACCCACCAAAGCT
The DNA here is from genome assembly GCA_004027635.1 of Crocidura indochinensis. Lineage (NCBI taxonomy): Eukaryota > Metazoa > Chordata > Mammalia > Eulipotyphla > Soricidae > Crocidura > Crocidura indochinensis. Next base: position 5,569 of record PVKC010027813.1, on the reverse strand, counting down.
CTTTAGACATTGATTAGACCTTTTCTTTGATGTCACTTTCTGTGTATATCTATATATATGTTTGATGTGTTTCCTACCAACACTATACTATATTATGAAAATATATGTACATATCTATTTTTCTATCTTCCTAATCACATATGTCCAAAGGACTGAGAGTATGTGTAGTCATCATTATATGCAGAGCAGCTAACATTATGCAGGACATATTTATGTAAAATGGAATATTTTCAGTTCAATTTAGCATTTAGAACTAATAAAAGTCTTTCCAAACTAAAGATTGAATAATTCTTTGAATTCAGCTTTCTTAAATAATACAAATTCAACTCATTGGCAATGAAAATAATCATAAGTCACTAGAGGGAGATGAGAGATTTGACCTTTTAATTAAAGTTCAGCAGTCTCTGGCAATACTGTGCTAAAGTCATAAAGACAACATGACCTTTAAATATCTTTAGTAAGGATGCAGAAGGGGTAACATGTGTGTATCTACATGCACATATAAATATTATATTCTATCATAAACCATTTATACTAAAGTTGCTTTAATCTCCAAACCTGTGCAAAAATCAGCATAATTATAGGTAGCATTGAGTCAAAAAATGAAACATTTAATTTCAGTATTTCCTATAAAAATGTCCAGTTTTAAGGAACAGTTATTTATATCATCCTAGCTTTATAGACACTAGGCAATACAAAATGTATGGGCAGTACTTTTTGTTCTGTTTTGTTTTGTTTCCTTTAAACCCAACCCGGTCATGTTTAATGCTTCTACCTGGATAGGCACTCAAGTGGAGTTACAGGGGATGAAATATAATGTTAGACTTTCAGTCTGGGTTAGCTATATGAGGCAAGCACCTTACAAACTGTATTATGTGTTCAATCCCTCAATCCATTTTATAAAATAAATTAAGATATCATTTTATTTATTTTTTCCATTTAAGTCAATAAGAAAATCAAATGGTGAATTTATTTCAAGGCCATACGAGAAAGTAGACCAAAATGTCAGTTAAACTATTTCAAAATTAAAAGTTTGGTAATATTCTTTAGTTTCTTTTTTTTGTGGTTTTTGGGTCACACCCGGCAGTGCTCAGGGGTTACTCCTGGCTCCATGCTCAGAAATTGCTCCTGGCAGGCATGGGGGACCATATGGGGCATCGAGATTCAAACCGATGATCTTTTGCATGAAAGGCAAATGCCCTACCTACATGCTATCTCCCAGGCCCCTATTCTTTAGTTTCTTAGAATAATGTAGAATTATGTTATAGACCCTGAAATAGAAAGCACAGTCAAGTTTCTTCATAACATTCATTTTTTTGGTTGTTTGGAATGGAGAGGAGTGTAGTGTACCTGACCATTATCAGGACTTATTCCTGACTTTTCACTCAGAAATTACTACTAGTAGACTCAGAGAACCACATGGGATTCAAGGTATCAAACCTGGGATAGATACATAAAGGCAGACACCCTATTTGCTGTACTATCACTCAGATCCCAAGTTTCATGATAAAACTTCTCAGAAAATATGTTGCTTATATATTTTTTCTTTGGGCCAAATTGTCTCAGTTTGGACTGCTGTACCAAAATTCTATTTTTGGTTGACTTTTGCAATATTCATTTTTCATAGTCCTGGAAGTGGGAGGTACAAAGTCAAGATCCTAGTGGCAGGCTTAATTACCAGTGATGGCCTTACTTCTGGTTTGCCGATGTCTTGTCTTATTGTTTAATTTGTTCTCACTTTGTGGGGAAAGAAAGAGAAATAGAAATAATAGATATGGAAAGAAAGAGGGTGGAGGTAAATAGAAGGGGGGAGAGACAGAAAGAAAGAGAGAGCACTCTAATATTTTCCTATTCTCATAATCCATGTTATAGGATCTTATGTTATAGAGCCTATTCCCTGAAGACCTCACTGAAACATAACTATCTGCTAAATTTTTCACTCAATTTCATAGCAAAAGCATTAGGGCTTCAGCATATTAATTTACATAATAAGTCATTTATTCCACAATATTCTCTTTCCTTCCTAACTTGCTCCTCTCTTCTCTCTCTCTATCTTTATCTCTCTCTCTTTCTCTCTCCTCCCGTGTCTGTGTGTGTTCCCTGTGCATATAGCTAAATAAGGCAACCCTATTCTTATTCTCACCAGATAATGTGCTTGTTTGAGTATTCCAAAGATATTATTTGGGACAAGAGAGATAACAAGCTGGAGCTCATGTTTGATATTTGGGAGTCCAAGGTTAAAGCCCCAGTATCAAATGTTTCTACAAACAACACTCAGAGTAACCATCAACACTGATGAGTATGTCCTAGAAACCAAAATCAAGGAACCATCAAAAGACAATAGTTGGATACCTAGCTCCTGAAGTCAATTTTTCAGGGAAGAATATAAAGTGTCCATAATATGGACACTTTAGCAAGAAATTATGTGCAGTGGTGGTCAGACCATGTACCATTCTTTGAAAACTGCTCTCCCAGTGAATTTCAAAGTCTATAGCTCAGCAGTGAAAAATGAAACACCTGGAAGAAATGAAACAATATGACAGTTAATATTTCAGTTTTATGCATAAGAATATTGTCTAGAAGAAATTAATCAATCTCCCCAAAATTGCATTAACCTGTTATCTTGAATCATGTTAACTTAATTAGGAAGTATTCATTTCATTCCAAAATGGAACATAATATAATGCCAAACACAAAGCTGAGGAAAAGCATACTTCACAAGACACTAATTTAAAACTAGCTAATTAAAGCAAGAGATGACCAACCTTAACTGTCAGAAAAAGATCTGCATCCCTTAGACAAAAAAGTACTTTTTAAAGTTGATTGGAGGAAGTGATGCCTTTTTTTTGCATAGTTATATTGTACTTGTCTGAACTATTCTTTGAAAGGCCAGAGGTTTGATTCAGGCAGTATTTAATTAATCCTTAAAATAAATCTCTTTGTAAGAAAATAAATAACATCCATATTCTGAACTATAAAGAGAGAAATCATATTTGGCATGATATTTGAATTACATGCAATAATCCAATTACTGACATTAGACCTGTTTTTAAAAAATCTGTTTTCTGGCACGATCAAAGGACATGTTTAATTTACAAGTCTACTTATGAATTATTATATTAAAAAAAGAATTACTATATTGCATTAGACCAATTTCAAAGAATGAGGAAATGTATTATATTATTAAAACAAGACTGAATAGAGTTTGAATTTCTTTTGATGATTCAGAAAGTACTTCATAAAACCACAGGGTCTCAGGGCTCATGTTATAAACATCAGTTCTCTCTATATAATGATGTGGAAAGAGATAAGCTAATAGAGACTTATTGGTAATAAGAGGTCAGGTAAACAGGCTTTTAATTATATAATGAAATAAACTCATTGAATCATTAGACATGTTTTACTTTTTTTTTAATTAGACTACATTTTCTGGGATTTTGTTACAAACGAGATAGTACACAGAAACTCAGAAATTCCCCCAGAGGTTAAAGAAGAAAGGACTATAAAGAAAAATGTATGCCTTGTAAGCAGTGTTCCCAGTAATCTGTTTAAGTTGCCAGCAGACAGCCATGCTATATCAGCAACAAACTATGAAGACTTAGCAAACATATAGAGAGATCACAGCTATAATCTAATAAAACTTTCAAGATAGTCGTCATCCAATGCCTATTAAGTAATCTACATAATTATTCCTGTGTTATATGCAAACTCATATGTTTTTATACATTCATTGACTTAACACTATACTAAATGCAATACTACACCATAAGAATACAAAGATAAATAAGACATCATTCAGGTCATCCAGGGTTTTAAATTTCAGAAGGAAAAGACAAACTGAAGAAATTGTTTAGAAGAATATTTGTGCAAATATTCACAGTGTTTGAGGGGGTATAGCATCTCCAAGAATTGTTTAAGATTATCTAAAGAATATCCTAATAATACTTGGTCAACTGAACCAGATAATTCAATGCTCAAGACTAGAACGTGATACTTTTCTGACTTACTGTCAATGAGGGCTATCAGGGCCATAGTTTGTGATGCTGAGGGTGGGAGGGTAGCAATATTGTGCCATAGATCTCAGAACCACCAGTATGAAAGGCAAATTATCTCAGATCTTTAAGTATCTCCCTGGCCTCTCAATTTATTTTGAGGGTTTAGTCTAATCTGGAAGATGGAGAGCAGATGGTAGGTAAATTATTCAGAAGATGCAACTCAATGATTATTTTCTTTAGAATTATATTTGAGGTGATACGATTATGATATAGTCACTATTTATGTTTTGGGCATATAATGTAGTGCTACAGCTTTATATTGGAGAACAAAGACTGCTCTAGGAAATGAATAAAGGTGTAGTCAGTATAAACTATAAAGTAGATTAAAGCATATTGGCCATGAAACCAACGCGAAGAAAAATCTGGCAACTCATTACAACTAGAATATGGAGGCTTTTAAATGAGGAAGAAGCCAAATTGAGAAATAACTAAAAATTAAATAGTGATAGCACTAAACTTGGTCAGAGAGATAGTACATTGATAGGGCATTTGCCTTGCATGCAACCAACCTGGGAAGGGCCAGGCTTAATTCCTGGATTCCCAGATGGTTTGTCAAGCTTGCCAAGAGCAGTATCTGAGCACAGAGCCAGGAGTAATCCCTGAGCATTACCAGGTGTGGCCCCCAAACCAATAAATAAATAAACTGCTTTCAAAAAAGAAAAGTAATTAGACTAATATAATTTAGATTATAATGTCACAATAGTTTAAGTTTATGGAATTGATATACTGTTACTGCATTGCAGCAAAATAAAAGTGCCCGTGACCTTCCACCATTGTCCTTTTGTCATATGAGACCCCCTACTTTTGCCATTGCATTTCATAACCTAAGAACAAAGGATTTTCATCGTTTTATAGTGCCACTTTCAACAATTTATCTTTATATATTATTTTTAGTAAAATTGTGGGTATTCTATACTGATCCCATCTTACCAGCTAAAGGAGACATTTCTCATATTCCAGCCCATAACATTTGATGTTAATTCTGTAACCAATCTATCTTACCTGCTTTATTCCAGAAACAAATCATGTGTTTTAGTTGCAACAAATAACAAGCATGACTTCTCTTATGTCTCTGCTCCAAATATAAAGTTTCACAATAAAATAAACAGTATGCAGAATATCCTGGTTTTATAACACTTTGGAACACATAAAATGTTGCGTCATTGACCAAGGCTCATGGATCGGGAATGAGTATGAACAGAGTCCTGGAAAGAATCCCAGTACAATCCATGTTCAAACTAAACTAACGCCATAGACTTACTCTTGTCTTTAATGAGATGTAAATAGTGTTGTGAAAGATTATGGCTACACAGGCCCATGTAGCAGAAGATGACTATTTTAGGAAGAGAGGTTGGGCAAACTCCTCAACCTGCCAAAGTCAGATTTATTTCTTTCTTCTTTCTTTCTTTCTTTCTTCTTTCTTTCTTGCTTCTTTCTTTCTTGCTTCTTTCTTTCTTTCTTTCTTTCTTTCTTTCTTTCTTTCTTTCTTTCTTTCTTTCTTTCTTTCTTTCTTT
>PVKC010027812.1:0-15648 GCA_004027635.1 Crocidura indochinensis | reverse complement strand
CATATCAATGAAAAAAAAAAAGAATCCAAGAAAAAACTGTAAAAGAATGTATTGTAAAAGTTTTGATAGATCTTTATGTTCTTTTTATCTTATGCAAAACTTGTCAATGAAAATATCAAAAATAGTTTACTAATTAGAAATATTACACTTAACAGTAGATACAATGAAAAAGCCATTGAATGTCTTTGAGTTTGTTTTATTATATATAAAATAAAGACATGAACTCAACTTTGAGGATTTCTCCCAACTTCAAACCATCTTGTATCTGACTAAGAGTTTCTTGGATTGTAGATTTATTTTTCTTATGAATGAAATGTTAGGGAGAAAGTAACTTAAGAGTTGAATTGTAAAAGATGATAAAAATCCATTTTTAAAGGACAATAGTATGAAATCTTGTTGTTTATTATTTTCTGTTGCTGCTCTAAAACTACTGAGGTGACTTCCCTCAACTCTACTGGTATTGCCTAGAATGAAAGATGGGACCTAGTTAGTTAGGTCCTAAAGGAAAGGAAAGAAGTTAGCTGAACTCTTGTGATATCAGGGATTCACATTTCTGGGACAGAAATGTCTGTTTGAGAACCATAAATAAAATGACTATTGAAAACTTCCAGTTTGGGGCCCGAGAGATAGCATGGAGGTAAGGCTTTTGCCTTGCATGCAGAAGGACAGTAGTTCGTATCCCGGCATCCCATATGGTCCCCCAAGCCTGCCAGGAGCGTCTTCTGAGCACAGAGCCAGGAGTAATCCCTGAGTGCTGCGGGGTGTGACCCCAGAACCAAAACCAAGCAAAAAGAAAACTTCCAATTTATAGCTGAGAAGTATTCAGTTGTTTATATATTTGACTATTGAAAATCATGCTGCAAATAACATAAAAGTATCTGTGTTTATTTTTTGGGGAGAGTCACACCCCACAATGTTCAGAGGTCACTTCTAACTCTACACAAATAATTCTGACTGTGCTTGGGGAACCATATGGGATGCTGGGGATTAACCTGAGTTGGCCTTGTGCTAGGCAAATCCTCTGTACTTTTGCTACAGCTTTCTGAGTATCCTTTTATTATTATTTTTTAAAATTTTCTTTGGATATATATATAACTATATGTTGAATAACGGTTTCATATAGTAATTCTATTTTGATTTTTTGAGGATATTCCTCTATACTGTTTACATAGAGGCCATACCAATTTATATTCCGATTATCAGAGCTTGAGGGCTGCCCTTTCTCTACATCCTTGCCAATATTTATTATTTCTTATCTTTTTGATATTAGCAAAGATGAGGTGATAAACCACTTTTTTTTTGTTTTGGTTTTGGGCCACACCCAGTGACGCTCAGAGGTTACTCCTGACTATGCGCTTAGAAGTCGCTCCTGGCAGGCACGGGGGACCATATGGGAACCGGGGGATCGAACCGTGGTCCGTCCTAGGCTAGCGCAGGCAAGGCAGCAGGCACCTTACCTCCTGCGCCACCTCCCGGCTCCCGATAAGCCACTTTTTTTTTGCCATACTTGGCAGTTCTCAGGGCTTACTACTGTTCTGTGCATAGACATTACTTGTTCTCAGAGACCATAATGTGGTCCCAGGGATTCAACCTGGGTCAGCCATTTGACAGGCAAGTTCCTTACCTGCTATACCAGCTCTTTGGCCCTTTTGATTTCACATTTTGATTTTAACTGTGTTTTACTGATAATTATTGATACTAAGCACTTTTCATGTGTTTGCTTGTCACTTGTATATATTCTTTAGAAAAATGTCTACTCAGTTCCTCTGCGCATATATATATTTTTTTGGCTTGTTTTTGGGCCACACCCAGCAGTGCTCAGGGATTACTCCTAGCTCTGCACTGAGGAATCACTACTGGTGGGCTCAGTGGTGGATTATATGGGAAACCTGGGGTCAAACCAAGTTGGCCTCTTGAAAGGCAAGTACCCTACCCACTATACTGTCGTCCTGGCCTCTTGACCTATTTTGAATCAGATTGTTGCTGCTGAATTCTTTATATATTTTAAAGATAAATTCTTATCTTATTCATGATTTGCAATATTTTTCTCTTTCGATCAGTTGTTTTCTAATTTTGTTGATGATTTGATATGGTGAAATTTTTTGTTTGACATAGTCCCACTTGTTTATTGTTACTTCTCTTGTTCCTTTTGATTTCACATTCAACAAATCATTGTCAAGACAAATTCCAAGAAGCTTATATGTGTTCTTCTAAAAATGTTAAAGGTCAAGGTGTTGTAGTCATATCTTTATGAACTTTGAGATGGTTTTGAAATATTTTAAACTATTATTAATTTTGTTTTGGGGTCACACCCATGATGCTTAGAGTTTGCTTTTAGCTCTGTGCCCAGGGATCGCCCCTGGCAGTACTGGGGTGCCAGGGATGGAACCTGGGGTGGCTGCATGTAAGGTAAAAGTCCAGCACATAGTATTATTGTTTTGGCCTCTATTTTAAATGTTTTTATCATACATTTATACTATCTATTGCTCCCCTGTAATGTATATATAGGTTTAAAACTAAATAAGTGGATCACAAATATATTGGCAGTTAATTTAATTTTTGGTGGAATTTTTAAAGTTTTTTAATATAATATATGTCATCTGTAAATAGAGATGATCTAACTTCTTTTCTCATGTGAACAATTTTTTTTTTTTCTCACTGTAATTTCTCTGACAATTTAACTAAAAGTGACATGTGGTCATCTTTGTTTTACTCATCGTTTTGGAGTAAAATAATTAAGTTTTCTTTCACTGAATACTATATTTTGTGCAAGTACGATATATTAGATTTGCTATATGTAGTGGTCTTTATTACACTAAAGTATGTGTTATTTATACCCAGTCAGTGAGGTATTTTATTTTGGATCGATGTTGAACTTTTAGCTGCTCTTTGTTATCTTTTTTATATGATTATATAATTTTTATCTTTACATTTAGGCATGGTGTATCATATTTATTTGTGGAGACTTAAAACTTTTTTAAAAAAATAAGTAAAATAGGGACCAGAGATAGATAGCACAGCAGTAGGGCGTTTGCTTAGCATTCGGCCTACCTGAGATGGATCTGGGTTTAATCACTGATATCCCATATAGTCCCCTGTGTGTGCCAGGAGTGATTTCTAAGTGCAGAGCCAGGAGTAACCCCTGAACTCTACTGAATGTGGCCCCCAAACAAAATAAAAACAAAAAGTAAAATAGTTTTATTAAGGGAATATAAGGAAGAGAGAAATTAATTCGTTCAAGAAAGAACATGTGCTTCTCCAGAGAGAAGAGAGCTGAGAGGACAACTATAGAGTAAAATAAAGGGGCCAGAAGGGATAGTTCAGGGGGTGAGACACTCACATGGCACATGAACAAACCCAGTTCTGTCCCCAATATTGCACATGGCCTACAAGCACCACCAGAAGTGATCCCTGAACACAGAATCAGAAGTAAAGCCTGATGTGGTCACCAAGAACAAATGCTACACATCTCTTACATCAGGGAAAAGCAATGAGATGCTACCTCACACTACCTGAGACTGGCATATATCAAAACAAACAAATACAACCAATGTTGTTGTGGTTACAACAAAAGGCAACCCTCATTCATTGCTGATGGGAATGTTGATTGGTTCAACCCTTTTGGAAAAAGATATGGACACTAAGAATTGAGATTTTTTTTTTTTTGGTTTTTGGGTCACACCCGGCAGTGCTCAGGGGTTACTCCTGGCTCCATGCTCAGAAATTGCTCCTGGCAGGCACGAGGGACCATATGGGGCACCGGGATTCGAACCGATGATCTTTTGCGTGAAAGGCAAACGCCTTACCTCCATGCTATTTCCCGGGCCCCAAGAATTGAGATTTTATATGCCCCAGGAATTCCAATTTTCTGGCATTTACTCCAAGAGCCCAAAATCTCATTCAAAAATGGCATTTGCACTTCAATGATCATTGTAATACTATTTACAATATCCCAAATTTGGAAACAACCCAACTGCACAAGAACTGCTGACTGAATAAAGAGTCTATGGCATATACACATGATGGATTATTATTTTTTTAATTTTATTTTTTTTGGTTTTAGGGTCACACCCAGCAGTGCTCAGGGGTTACTCCTGGCTTTATGCTCAGAATTCACTCCTGGCAGGCTCAGGGGACCATATGGGATGCCGGGATTTGAATCACCAACCTTCTGCATGCAAGACAAATGCCTTACCTCCATGCTATCTCTCCAGTCCCATGATGGAATATTACGCTTGACTACAAGAAAAAATGAAGCCATACAATTTACAGCTATACAGTTGGAACTGGAGAGTATCATGTTGAGTGAAATAAACTAGAAAGGGAGAGAAGCAGAATGACCATTTTTATTTTTTTAATTTTTATTTATTTATTTATTTTGTTTTTTGGGTCACACCCTGCAGTGCTCAGGGGTTACTCCTGACTTCATGCTCAGAAATTGGTCCTGGCAGGCATGGGGAACCATATGGGGCACCAGGATTTGAACCGATGACCTTTTGCATGAAAGGCAAACGCCTTACCTGCATGCTATCTCCCGGGCCCCGACCATTTTTATTTTTAAATTTAAAATTTATTTTTGGTTTTGGTTTTTGGTGAGCATCCGGTGATGCTCAGGGGTTACTCTGGCTATGCATTTAGAAATCGCTCCTGATAGGGGGACCATAGGGGATGCCGGGGATCGAACCAGGTTTGTCCTGGGTCTGCTTCATGCAAGGTCCCAAGAATGACCCCTTTTTAATGCAGGAAATAAAGAGGTATTATTAAATAAAGAAATAAAGAAGGAAAGTGTACTTTTCCAGTTACTTGACTTGTAAAGGCATACTGTTTATTTGGACCTTTTCATTTTTGTTTACTGTGATGAGTATATCTTAATATAAATGTTCTTCCTATAATTAATTTTGCTGCATTTTATGTTGTATTTTCATTTTACTCAAAAATAGTAATATTTCATAGTATTTTAAAATTTATCTTTTAATTTTTTTCACCTACCATGTTAATTAGTCCATATTTGTGGAACTTTTTATTTTTGGGCCACACCCAGCCGTGCCTAGGCGTTACTCCTGTTTCTGTGCTCAGGAATCACTCCTGGAGGTATCAGAGGACCATAATGATATTCAGGATCAGACCTCAGTAGGTTGTGTACAAGGCAAATGTCCTCCCCATTGTACTATGGCTCTGTCCCCTCATTTTCTACTTTTATTTGATTTCTTTTTGATGCCATTATGGTTAGAAAAAATAGTGGAAATGATTTCAGCCTTATTAAATTTATGATGAAGGCTGACTTTAAGACTTACCATATGGTTTATTTATTATTGCTTGCTTTGGGACCCCATCCAACTCTGCTCAGAAACTCAGGTCTTACTCCTGAACCACCCCTGGAAATATTAGGGAAACCCTATGTGTTGCTAGAGATTGAATCTGGGTTGACATCCATGTGTAAGTCAAACATTCTACTGGTTGTACTATTTCCCCAACTCTATTTGTCCTTAAAGTTCATATTATCCATACTAAAAAGAAAAGAATTTCTGTCCTCTCATGAATTATAAAATCCCATTTTATGTATGTATGTATGTATGTATGTTGCATGTTGCTTTTCCTTAGCTACAGATACATAGAAAAATACATTCCCTAGGGGGGCAGAGAGCATGGAGGTAAGGCATTTACCTTGCATGCAGAAGGATGGTGATTCTATTCCCAGCATCCCATATGATCTCCTGAGCCTGCCAGGAGCGATTTCTGAATGTAGAGCCAGAGTAACCCCTGAGCGTTGCCAGGTGTGACCCTAAAACCAAAAAAAAAAAAATCTCCCAAATACATTCCCTACACTATAGCACATCTTCTTTACTCATTAATTTGTTAATAGACAAGTTAATTTTTTGGCCACACCTGGAGGCGCTCAGGGGTTACTCCTGACTTCTGTGCTCAGAAATCACCCCTTGCAAGCTCAGGGACCATATGGGATGCTTGGAATTAAACCAGGATCTGTTGGGACACATGCAAATGACCTACCACTCTGATATCGCTCCAGCCCCTGTATAGACAAATTTTTTTAAAAGTTCCTTGGGAACAACATGTACTGTTTTTTTTCCCCAAATATATGATCATTTGCTTATTATTTTTTGGGGGGGTCACTCCTGGCACTGCTCAGGGGTTACTCCTAGCTCTATGCTCAGGAATCCCTCCTGGCAGGCTTGGGGGACCATATGGAGTACCGGGATTTGAACCACCTACCTTCTGCAGACACGACAAATGCCTTACCTCCATGCTATCTCTCCGGTCCCCTCATTTGCTTATTTTAATAAAAAAAGTTCCTTGGTATATTGGTGGAGAGATGCTGACAATGGCGGTTACCAATGTCTGTAATGCTATTAGTAGCATTCTAAACAATAGCACCTAAATATTAGGGCAAAAAGCTAACATTGGTGCTAGCAAAATAGATATTTCCCAATGTGTTTATTTATAGGAGTAATTCCTGGCAATGATAACGTGGAAGGGGCCTGACGGTTGAGTGCTTAGTGTGGCAGTAATTGGGAACCACTAGGGTTTCACTCAGCAATGATTGGGAAGCCATGTGGTGTTGGGATCAAATTCAGGCCTCTACACATGGAAGAAATGTTCTTTACCACTTGAGTTATCTCCCTGGCCCCATAATGACTATACATTTTTAAAGAGAATAAATTAGTTATATTTTCACTCTTTAAATTTATAAATAAATGAAGTAAAGAACATTGCAAATTTATATTCTTAAATTGTTCCTCCTGTTGAGTATGTAGAGATACAAAATGTAAAACATTTATAAATACTATCATTTCATGTTTATTGATGAAGTATAGTGACATTTCCAAAAACTTCATTTTGCATTCTTATTTTGATCAGAGAAATATAAAAATCATGGCTTAATTTTTTTTAGAACTTGTCCTATCTAGAAGTTTTATTTTACTACAAGAGGAAGGACTATGTGCTACTTAGGTATATAAACTGTCATGTATATTTTTTTCATTTCAGACACATTCTTTATATTTGATGGAAGATGAGAATTTATTTGGAGTCATTGGAGTCTCTATATCACCCAGTACAAGGTACTTTAACCTTGAGGCTAAAGAGATATTACAGAAAATAGGGCACTTACCTTACATGTGGCCCATCGGGATTTAATCCACACATGTTCTCCCCATGACCCTCCAATCTGTCAGGAGTTAATAAATGAGCACAGAGCACAGAGCAAGGAGTAAATCCTGAGCACAGCCAGGTATGTTCCAATACCCCATCCCCCCAAAGATAAAGCAAAAAGAATGGGATGTGTTACTGTTGAAACATTTTTTAGAATTTGTAGGTAGAGACCAGGTCCTAGATTGGTTTCTAATCTAGGTCAAGGAATTCTTTTTTTGGTGTATGTGGTTTTTATTTTTGGTTTATTTATTTATTTATTTTTTTTGGTTTTTGTGTCACACCTGGTGGCACTCAGGGATTACTTCTGACTCTATTTCAGAAATTGCTCCTGGACGGCTCTGGGACCATACGGGATGCCAAGAATCGAACCGGGGTCCATCCTATGTTGGCCTTGTGCAAGGTAAATGCGTTACTACTGTGCTATTGCTCTGTCTAGGTCAAGGAATTCCTTTGTTTGTTTTGTTTTTGTGTCACACCCGGTGGTGCTCAGGGATAATTCCTGGCTCTGCATTCAGAAATTGCTCCTGGCAGGCTTGGTGGACCATATGGTATGCTGGGATTCGAACCATTGTCCATCCTGGGTCAGCTGCATGCAAGGCAAACACCCTTACTGGCTGTGCTGTTCTCTGACCCAGGAATTCTTTTTTTTGTTTGTTTGTTTTTTTGTTTTGTTTTGTTTTGTTTTGTTTTTTTAGGAACTCTTAATAAAGCACAACTTATGCATTTCCTCTTGATGAATAAATAAGGAAAATAATAATATAATAAAGTTGCTTTTGTCCAATCTCATTAAAAATCTGTTTTTTTAATTAATTTGCTGAGTGTTTCTTTAAATAATTAAGCATAGTAAAGTTAAAGACATTTTTCCTCAGATAAACAATTTATTTTTTGTTTAATATTTTTTATGGAAGATGAAAGCTTATTTGGATTTTTGAAATCATGGATTTGACTTACTTGAGAGAATTTGGAATCTCTTTTTCTAAGCTAAAAGAATACAGTAGTGTTCTTTAGCAAAACCATTAAAACTACTGTAACCAAATTAGATCTACCTCCAAGCTTAAAAGATAACTTAAAACTAAATTTTTAGATAGCTTTTCATAATGTGGAACTATTATTCTTTTATGCAGTTAATTTTGAAAATAGGGTTGGCAATATTTTTCAGTTTTTAGTATGTGATTTACATTAGTTTAATTGGGTCTCTATATCACTCTACATTATTGTGGATGTGAACTTTTTCCCTAAATATCCCATGGTTCTTGAACCACATAGGAGGTTTTAAATGTGGCTAACCAAATTAAATTTCCAGCACCACACAGGGTCTCTTGAGTACCCAAAAGTGATCTCAGAGAGAAATAGAATATCTGTCCTGGGGCCCGGGAGATAGCATGGAGGTAAGGCGTTTGCCTTTCATGCAAAAGGTCATCCGTTCGAATCCCGGTGCCCCATATGGTCCCCCGTGCCTGCCAGGAGCAATTTCTGAGCATGGAGCCAGGAGTAACCCCCTGAGCGCTGCCGGGTGTGACCCAAAAACCAAAAAAAAAAAAAAAAAAGAATATCTGTCCTGAAGACAGGCAGGGAGTGGGGTAGGAGGGAAATGGGGAACACTGGTGGAGGGAAAATTACACTGGTGAAGGATGGTGTTCATTTGATGACTGAACTCCAACTACGAACATTTTAGTAACCACGGTGCTTAAATAAAGAAATTATTTAAAAAAATCTCTGAGAACAAAGCCAGGAATAAGCCTTGAACACAGCTGGATATAGTCACCCTCTCCCCCCTCCGAACCTCCCCATCAACCAAAACTCTATGGTTCTTAACACTGAGACTTAAGATACAGCAATGCTTAATTTGTCCTCTATAAATAGAGAGAAAAAAAAACTTAGCTAGGAGAAATGTCAATTTATACTTAGTCATCACAGATGAGTAATATTTTAGAAATTCTTCCATGTAGTTTAAGCTTCTTAATTGTTATTTTAGTCTAACTTTTAAAACACAGTATATTGTGTTTTATATTGAACAAAATATGTAGTAGAATCTTTTCCTATAAAACTCAAATTTTCTTGAAATGAAATGGACATTTTTGTTTAGATTAAGCATTAATAATTTATTGGCAGTCAGTACAGCCTTTTTGGAAAACAATATGGATATTTCTCAAAAACCTAGAAATTGAGCTCCCATATGATTCAGCAATACCACTCCTAGGAACCCAAAACACCATGCAGAAAAGCCCTCTGCACTCCTATGTTAATCACAGTACTATTTACAATAGCCAGAATCTGGAAACAGCCCAATTGCCAGAGAATAGATGAGAGGCTAAGGAAACCATGCTACATATACACAATGGAATACTAAGCATCATTTAGGAAAAATCAAGTTATAAATTTGCTTATACATGGATGGATATCGACATTATTATGCTGAGTGAAATGAGTCAGAGGGAGAGGGATAGACATAGAATAGTTTCATTCTTCTATGAGATATAAGAAAATAAAAGACAATATGATAATAATATCTAGAGACAATAGGGACAAGGGATAGGAGCACTAGTTTATGAAAGAAAGCCTACCAGAAAGAGCAATGATTTGAGTCCACTATGACAATGATACTTGGAACTGATCATTTTGGCCAAGAACTGGTTGCCAGATAAAAATGAGTGACATGCATGGTAACTCTTCACTAACAAGAGTGCAAACCGCAGTATCATAAAGGGAAGAGAAGGGGAGAGAGAAAGAGAGAGAGAGAGAGAAAGAGAATGAGAGAGAGAGAGAGAGAGAGAGAGAGAAAGAAATGCCTGCCTCAGAGGCAGGTGGGGATTGGGAGGGAAACTGGGGCATTGGTGGTGGGAAAAGTGGAAAAGTGCACTGGTGGTGTACCTTCTATGATTGAAACTCAATTATGAATAATTTTGTGCTTAAATAAAGTAATCATTAAAAATTTATTTGGCCCCATATGGTCCCCCGTGCCTGTCAGGAGCAATTTCTGAGCATGGAGCCAGGAGTAACCCCTGAGCACTGCCGGGTGTGACCCAAAAACGACAAAAAAATAAAAAATAAAAATAAAATTTATTTGGCAGTCAAATACACTGCCAATTGTAAATATGTTAGTTTAAAAACATAAAAATAATAGTTTGATGTTCATTCTATTTCCATATAGCCTCAAAGTAAATAAACAAGGTCTATTTACTATTAGAACTGTATTACGGTATGAATTTTTTACAAGTGAAATTTTGTAAAATTTATATAAGACAAACTTTAAAAATAATTTTACCTCTGCAATTAATGATAGTTGTATATGTAGTATTATATGTAAAAAAAAACTCAATGAATGTTTCATTTCTTTTTCTTCCTAGTTAAAATTAATTTAGGTTGTAAGGTAAAAAGATTCATGTAACAGGTCACCCATAAAGTTCTTTTTTTCTATCTAGATTTTCCCAGAATGTGGGATTAAAGGTTGCTTTTTTTTTTTTTTTTTAGATTTTTGGGCCACACCCAGTGGTGCTCAGAGGTTACTCCTGTTTCTGAGCTCAGAAATCACCCCTGGCAGTCTCAGGGGACTATATGGAATGCTGGGGATCGAACCTCTGTCAGCTACATGCAGGGCAAATGCCCTACTCACTGTGCTATCGCTCTGGCCCTTTAGTTTGCTTTTTTTCTTCTGAAAAGAGAATCTAAACTTGATTATTTATGACGTACCCATTTATGGTATGAGTTTAGAAAATAAACAACCTAATTAATAGTGACCAGTAAATTCTAAATCTATAAGAAAAATGCTTAGTTTGTGTTTCTTGAAATTATTTTCTTTTCTGGTAAGATAGTTGATTACATACCTGATGTTTTATCCTACATATACATTTACATTATTATATTAAAAACTATGAAAATATAATTTAAAATCTACAGTAAGAAAATAAGGTAACAGAATTAAACCTTCATAAGAGAAAATGTGAAATGAAAGTATTTAAAAATTAAAAATTTTGAGAATGATTGCAGAGGAATAAATGGAGAACTAATCAAAGTGTTTCTTACTTTGTGTTTTTTTTTCCAGGAAAAATCAATCTTATCATCTGGGAAGAGTTGATGATTTACGTTCTATGATCTAAGTTCTGCTTTCTCTGAAATCAGATTTTAAATTCTCTAGGCTGCTCTCTGGTATGTTTTGCCAGAACAAACATACATTAGTAGTTGTGCAACACTTTAAAGGATTAGCAAGAAGTTACCAAGCAATTCATTCTTCCATTTCCCAATTCTTGATCTTGTGAAAAAAGTCTAAAATTTTAGGAAAGGGAAAATCAAGATTTACTATACTTTTTGTAAACCATATGTAAGTGGTACTATGACTGAATTGAAAAGATTGATTTCTATCGGCAAGAGATTAAGGGAATGTTCTCATGTATTTTTCTATAAGCAACTTACAGAAGATTTGTTTTAATTCTAAAATTGAGTAAATCTACTTCCAGTTTTTTCTCTTTAATTTGGTAAATAGGTTCTATTATATTGGATATTTTGTTATCCAGTGAAAGAGATGCAGTATTTCTTCATAAATAGTGCTTCCTTTGTTGATGATGTGAAGGCTAAAATTTTCAATTCTAGTATCTAAGCTTTATTATTATAACTAGTTTTAATACTAGGTATTATTGTTATATATTTCAAATATCTCTAATTTTATATTACTCTGTGGTGCGATGGAAAAATCAAAGTCAACATCTGTGCTGGGATTCTTTTTATTCAGTTATTTTTATGTCTTTGATAATTGTTTAACTTATTTTTCCTTAGTGTCCTCATTTTTAACATTTTTAACACTTTTAGCCCTATAGTACAGCTTATAAGAATGCTTTGTGGCTTAAGTGAAAATCTACATGAAAGTATTCTATAAATTACACAGCTTTTACATATACCTCCTATAATGCTTGTCTATGAATGAGAAGGGGCATAAAGTAAATTATCACTTCTATTTACTAATATTCATATGAGAAAAATACAATTATGAACTTTATTAGGTGGGACAGAATAGTTTTTTCTATCTTGTAAAAAGGTTGCTTTATAGTCATTAGAACCTTAGAGAGAAGTTTAATTTAGGAAATTGACTGTTTTGGGTCTATTTTGGGGCCACACTTAGAGATGTTAAACGGTCACTACTACTTCTGGACTCAGGGATCAGGGGACATCTGATGGTCTAGGATGAAACCTAGGTCAGCTATATGCAAGACAAGTGCCTCACCCACTATTCTATATCTTTGGCTTTAAGAATCTCTATATTCTTTAAAAATTAATTTTAAATGGGCCATTCCAAGTTGTACTTGGGAGGTAGGGAGGAACCACTGCTAATTCTTGTTCTGGCTGTATGGGTCTGACAGGATTGATAGAGCAGTGGTTTGTGTTAGGGGTTCCCAGGACTATACTTAGCAGTAGTTGGGGGAACTTGTGATGATGAGTAAAACTTAGGGCCTTGCATATGCTAGAGTTATTGATTGGTTTCATATTTATATCTTTAAATTTAAAATTACTTTTAGTTAAAAATATTATACTCTTACCTCTGTCCTTGCTGTTTAGCTTTATATACTGCATATTAGAACACTTAGTGTGTCCTAATATGCAGTTTAGCTGACAATTAAGCAACATGATTTTAAACTGTGTGAGTTTTCTACATGTATATTATCACATTTGTGGGTTTATATTTATTAAATTAATCCTGTATTCATTTAATTCCCATACTAAAACCTTGAATATTGTGATAATACAGAATCAGGAACAGAAACAAGGATAAAATTGAGATAAAAACAACAAAACATTAAGGAAGGAAGACTAGAAAGGAATATGTTTAGTCTAAAGATGAACAATCTGGCCAGAGTGACAGTGCAGTGTGTACTATAGTACAGGAGTACTACAGGTTTACATGTGCCTGACTCAGATTCGATCCCTGGCATCTCATATGGTCCTCTGAGCCCACCAGAAGTTATTTCTGAGTGCAGAGTCAGGAGTAATTCTTGAGTCCCAAAATGCCAAAAAAGAGGGGCCAGAGAGGCGGCGCTAGAGGTAAGGTGTCTGCCTTGCAAGCACTAGCCAAGGAAGGACCATGGTTCGATCCCCCAGCCTCCCATATGGTCCCCCTGAGCCAGGGGCAATTTCTGAGCGCTTAGCCAGGAGTAACCCCTGAGCATCAAATGGTTGTGGCCCCCCAAAACCCCCAAAAAATGACAAAAAAGGAAAAGATCAATCAATACCAGTTCATTAATGATTACATTAGATAAAGTAATGTAGCTGTCATAGTTAACCACAAAACAAAAAATTGGAGTAGACTCTTAGAAGAAAAATGAAGAAATTGAGAGATTTAGTAGAAATATCCATATAAATGAAAGACAAATAAAAATAAGCATGAAAATAAATACAAAGATGACAAGACAGAAAACTCTTATTCAAACAAAACCACATAACTCGAACTATCTAGTCCCGCCTCCAAATTAGAGGGAGAAATAATGGAGGTACCAAGACCAAAAAGGTGTAAGATTACTAAGTAATAAACCAGACACAGAGGGGGCCACTCAATCTAGAAGCCTCTGTAATGAGGGTGGAAAATAGGGAGGCAGGATGGGAACGGAGGTGGAGGGAGGACAATTTGGTGATGGGAATTCCCCTGATTCAATGTTAACATGTACCTGGAATATTACTGTGAATGATATGTAAGCCACTATCATTAAAACAAAAATTATATTAAAAATAAAATAATAATTATTTATTCCTTCTAATAAGACAATGTTTATATTCCATATATTTTTAATTACCTTAAATATAAATGGTCAATCAAAGGTACAGAGCATCTGGAAATATAAGAGTAAAACCCAGCAAGTTCACTTGAAGGAGTACAGCAGGCAGGCCACTTGCCTAACATACAGCTCACTGGGGTTTGATCCCCTGAACCCTGTATGGTTCCTTAAGCATGGAGTGATTCATGAGCACAGAGCCAGGATTATGCTTTGAACACTGCCGGATGTTGCTCATTCCCCCCAAAAGAGATAAGCAGTATCTTTTAATATAATGCTTATGACTAATTTGTTTTAATCCAAAATCTGAGAAAGAGCAGAAACTTCACATATATAATAAAATAGTCTTTTAACTGGAAAAGATCATGGAGTCAATCCACTAAGAAGAAATGAGATCCATTTGTTTATACTGAGGACACCCAAGTACACAAAATATATTTTAGATCACAACTGACAGACCTCAGGGCTCACTTCTGGCTCTGTGCTGCTGTTGCTTAGGAGGATCATATGCAGTCGATATATACATCACCATTGTATTATCTCTCTGGTTTCACACAACAGTTATTACCTAGTTATTATCTGACCTCAAGATACTTATTGATAGCAATACAGCAATTATAGATAATTTCAATGCACCACATAAATCCATGTTGTCAATGGATATATCATTTAGATAAAAAGTCAGCAAGAAAATAATGGCACTAAATAAAGTATTTTAGGAGATGGAC
The DNA here is from genome assembly GCA_004027635.1 of Crocidura indochinensis. Taxonomy (NCBI): domain Eukaryota; kingdom Metazoa; phylum Chordata; class Mammalia; order Eulipotyphla; family Soricidae; genus Crocidura; species Crocidura indochinensis. The sequence continues at coordinate 995 of PVKC010027812.1, read as the reverse complement.
ATAATAAATATATAATGAAATTTCTATCACTAAAGAAATGGCTGCATATTATTCTAAAATTGTGCTCTTGGAACATTAGGCTAGACAGTATCTTAGGACACAAAGTAAATTCTAATCAATATGTATAGATTAAAACACTGTTTTATTTTCAGATCACAGTGATGTGAGGCTAGAAATTTTAAAAATGCGTTCTCTCTTCTGTGTAATTCATATACTTATCTCTATGACAGAATTATTTAATATAATCTATCAAAGCTTTATAATATGATGATATGGTAAGTGAAAGTCTTCCCACATTGTTCATCCTCCGAATTTCTCATTTGTCATCTCATTTTTCTCACATGTGGATTATAGTGTCATGTTATAAAGTTTTAACAACATTTGTGATATGTTTATTGGAATCTAAGTACATAGTAATTTAATGAGAATATTCTTCAAAATAAAATTTGATTTTCCTGTTGCCAACATTGTATATTTGTCTTCTCATTCATTTAAGTTTTCAATGTCTAGCATTGTTTTATACTTTCCACTATAGAAGCTTTAAAATGTTTAGTTAGATATATAAGTATTAATAACTTTTTCTCCTGAGATCTTTTATTGCATTGCTTATTATATAGAAATGTTATTTTTATTTTTTGTATTCAATAACCTTGTTGAACTGTCCTATTAGTTTAGAAAATTTATGGTTTTTCTTGGATCTTCTATATATCATATTGTATGTAAATGATGACATATTTATCATTTCTATACTTTGAATTCTTTTAAAATTGGTACAAGGCTGTAAGTAATAATAAACATTCTTGTATGTGACTTTTAAATCAGTCTTTTAAAAATTCGCCATTAATATCAGGTTAATGAAATTTCCTTATCCTCCCTCCCTCTCTCCTTCCCTCCTTCCCTCTCTTCCTTCCTTCCCTCCTTCCCTTCTACTTCCTTCCTTCCCTCCTTCCTTCCTTCCCTCCTTCCTTCCTTCCTTCCTTCCTTCCCCTTCCTTC
>PVKC010027811.1:0-15637 GCA_004027635.1 Crocidura indochinensis | reverse complement strand
GTAAGTCTTAGGTATGCTCCTTTAAATGTAATTTCCCTTTTTGATCTTGCTGCATTCAGTATTCTATCTCTATCTGTGGGATTTGTCATTGTGACAAGGATGTGTCTTGGAGTGTTTTTCTTTGGGTCTCTTTTAGCTGGTACTCTTCGGGCATGCAGGATCTGATTGCACATAGTCTTTAACTCTGGGAGTATCTCTTTGATGATGTCTTTGACAGTTGATTCTTCTTGGAGATATCCTACCTGGGTCTCTGGGACTCCAATGATTCTTATGTTGTTTCTGTTGAGTTTATCAAAGATTTCCATTTTCATCTGTTCGCATTCCTTGAGTACTTTTTCCATTGCCTGTTTGCTTGTCTTAAGATTCTTTTCCACTTTCTTCTGTTGTGTTGAGTTTTTCTGCATCGCATCTCTCCTCAGTTGATGATACCCTGCTGGGAGGCCATCCATTGAGGCTTTCAGTTGAGCTACCGTGTTTTTCAGATCTGTTATTTCAGTTTGGAGTTTTCTGATTTCTGTCTTTGTGCTCTGTTCAGATCGATTTATGCGTTCTTTGACTTCTTGAAACATCTTCCATATTGCTATTTTAAGTTCCTAGTCTGAGAGGTTAATCAGATGGATGGAATTTATTAGATCATCCAAGCTTTCATCTTCATTTTCTGTGCATGGGGTTTGCCTGTGAGGTTTCACCATTGTCACGCTTGTAGTGTGGTTTTTTCCTGCGTGTTGTGGTGGGGTTTGCTGGTTAGAAAGAGTGCGTGTCTGCGAAGTGAAGCAGTCGTGCTCTTCTGCTGCCACTAGTTGACAGACATGCAGAGCAGGAGAGGTTTTCCTTGAATTCCTCAGTGTGGACAGAGGCACATTAGGGCTGGGCCTTCGCAGGCCAGAGAGCTCAGCTTATTGGACAGTGACCCCCACAGCCAAGTTACTTACAGGCAGCTTCAGAATGCATTTTTTGGGGGTGCTGGGTAACCCTCAGGATTCAAAGACATAAGCAGACAGGCAGAAAGAGGAGAGGTTTCCCTTGAATCCTCAGCATGGACAGAGGCACAGCAGGGTGGGGCCTCCGCAGGCCAGAGAGCTAAGCTTATTGGACGGCGACCCCCACAGCCAAGTTACTTACAGGCAGCTTCAGAATGCAGTTTTTTTTGGGGGGGGGGTGCTGCGGAGACCTTCAGGATTCAAAGACACGGGCAGACAGGCAGAAAGAGTTCAGCTGACATTTTAAAGATTACTCAGATTTAACATTTAAGTAGATTCAAGTATTTTCTATTTAGTGTTACAGAAAAATCACTCACACTCAAATCTAGCTTTGTCATTAGTCTATGTGCAGTCATATCAAGGGTTAACATTTCAAGCCCCAGTTTAAAATGCATAAACTAGAATAAAACCAAAATAATACTACCTGAACTTGCTAGCTGAGGAACTTCAGATAACAAGAAAAAAAACCTCAAAAGCAAAACTGCTTTAAGTCAGAATATGCTTTGAACAATTTGCTCCTGTGCCTTTTTTGGTAAATTAGTTTTGTCTGAAAATTATGACTAGTCAAGAAATTGAATAAAAATATTTTACCTTCTGTTTTGAAAAAAATGCAACAGAATTTGAACCCAACTTGACTCCTCGGCCTCTGTCTCCCATCTCTGAATCTGTCCACCCACCTTTCAAAGGACCCAGAAGTTTCCTTAGTGTCAGGATGAATCATTCCATGACAAGGGAACATTAGACTTACATTGCTTACTAGACCAGTTGCGCTTAGCAAACATGTATAGAACATTCAACTAACATCAGTACATGGATAATTATTTAGAATAGAACATGCTAGACTATAAAATTGTCCAACCAATTTTGAGAAGACTAAAATAATATCAGGTGTCTTTAGTGTTCTTAATAAAATTCAATTAACTCAGAATTAATTACAAAATTAGAAAATAAATTATAAAACTAAAAAATCACAAATGTGCTGTCATTCAGCAACATGCTCCCAAACAATACATGTATCAAAAATAAATCAAGAATGAAGTAAAAATAACTTTCAAGAAATTAGTATGGGAACACAACATATGAAAATTTGTGGAGCACAACAAAAGGGAGGTTTACACAGTGCCTAAAAGGGAAGAAAGAATGGAAGAGAGGGAGGCAAGAGAAGAGAAAAATGCCTGCTCCAGATGTAGGCAGGGAGGAAACTGAGGGTATTGGTGGCAGGAAATATGCACTGGTGAAAGGTATTGGACATTGTATGACTGAAAGTCAGTCATGAGCAACTTTGTATCTGAAAATGAAAAACCCAACTGCATTATGAACAACCTTGCAATCATGGTGTGGTGTTTAAGTAAAGTAATTAAAATAAGACAGGCAGTAAATATATCTTGAAAAAAAGAGGGAGGTTTACAATGACAAATACCTAAATTAAGAAAAAAGACAGGGCTGGAGAAATAGTATGGAGGGAAGGTGTTTGCCTTGCATGTAGGACAGTGGTTCAAATCCCAGCATCTCATATGATACCCCCGAGCCTTCCAGGAGTAACCCCTGAGCACTGCTGGGTGTGACCCAAAAACAAAAAAAAAGGCATAAGGGGTCAGGAATATAATTCAATGATGTAGCACTTACCTTGAATGGAATGTAACTCAATAATAGGGAATTTGCCTTGCATGTATGAGGCTCTGGGCTTAATTTATGGCTCCACAAAAGAAATAGTTTATTGAGGAGTGTTGGGAAAGAAATAAAATAAAAGATCTAAAATAAACAAATTAACATTATATTTCAAAGAACTAAAAATAATAATCGCATCTAAAGTTGGCAGTTACTAATACATCAACTAACAAAGATCAGAGTAGAAATAAATGTCATCAAGATTTGAGATAAAACAGAAAATCATCAATGACAATGTGATCTAGAAATTTGAAAGGAAAAACAAAATGGACAAACGTTAGTGAGGTCATGAAAAACATCAGAAATGTAATTGTGTATATAAAAAGGTACATAGAAACTGTACATGTGATCAAAATAAAAAAATGTTGGGGGGGAAAAAAGAAAATAAAAAAGGTACATAGAAAAAGCAACGATAATGAGAAAATACCATTTAAAACCATATATCACAAATAGAATAACTTAGAAGAAATAGTTATATTCCTGAAAACATACAACCTTGCAAGAGTGACTCATGAAGAAATAGAATATCTAGAATTGGAAAATGTGGTTTGTTGCAAGTTGGATGGGATTTGGAGGGTATCATGCTGAGTATAGTGAGTCAGAATATAAAGACTAAATACCAGATGACTTTCCTCATATGTGGGCTGTAATAAAAAGAAAGTTAGATGATTTACAAAGCAAATAAACTTTGTGACATAAGTAGAATTGGGAACTGAAGGTTTGGGGGATAGGGAGATGGGACGTTGGGATAAAGGTGGAGGTGGGGATAAAGGTGAGATAATGGATGCTGGTTCAATCTCTAGCATCCCATATGGTCCCCCGAATCTGCCAGGAGGGATTTCTGAGTGCAGATTTAGTAATAAACCCTGAACAGTGTCAGGTGTTGTCCAACCCACCCCCCAAAAAAGAACTGTTATTCAAAGTATTGTAAACCACAGAATCTCATTATTCTTACAAACTAGGCTTCCTTTTCAATCCTGTGTTCTCTCTTGAATATTTTATCTCACTTGTCTCTATTTCTTTGCTTGCTAATTTCCATTCTTTAGAAGCCCATTATATCTATTGAACACTTTCCCACCTCCTTTCTCTCCTCTCACATCTTTCTAAGCAAGTTTCATACAAAAAAATAAAACCACCTTGCTTTACTGGTGAAGGGATTGGTGTTTCAACATTGTCAATTATGAATAACTTTGTAGTCCTGTAACTCATGGTGGTTCCATAATTTTTTAAATTATCTTGCTTTGGGGTCGGTGAGGTGGCACTAGTAGTAAGGTGTCTGCCTTGCAAGCGCTAGCCAAGGAAAGATCGCGACCATGGTTCCATCCCCTGGCGTCCCATATGGTCCCCCCAAGCCAGGGACAAATTCTGAGCTCTTAACCAGGAGTAACCCCTGAGCATCAAACAGGTGTGGCACGAAAAAAACATCTTGTTTCACTATAAAATAAGTCCATTAATAAACAATCATGAAATGTAAAGATAAATAAAAATAAATTGAAATTACCTAAGAGTGGAGAAGTAAAGGAGAAGAATCAGGGCCCGGGAGATAGCATGGAGCTAAGGCATTTGCCTTTCATGCAAAAGGTCATCGGTTCGAATCCCGGTGCCCCATATGGTCCCCAGTGCCTGCCAGGAGCAATTTCTGAGCATGGAGCCAGGAGTAACCCCTGAGCACTGCCGGGTGTGACCCAAAAACCACAAAAAAAAGAAGAATCAACAGGTGGATTAAAGGCGACATAGAAACTTTTGTAGAGAATGATGGGCACTTTGGTAATGGTAAGATGCAAGTACAGCCCAAAGCCATAAATGTTGACATTATTATAAGCATATTACCTAAACATCTAATTTTTAAAAAATTGTTAAATGGGTAAAAATTTTTATAGATTTCACTGTGTTAGCAGTATTGTTTGATACGATTTTACCTACACAGAACTTCTTTCAATACTAGAATTAAGCCTCTCAAATATTTCAGTTCTGCTTTCTCAAAATTTTGCATAATATACTAAATTCTCCATCATCGTTTCACTAGCACTCATAGTATCTTCACCAGGATTGATTCTATCTCAAGAAAACACTGTTTTTCTCTTCTTTGTTCTCATTTATAAGAAGCAATACCCCCACCCAGATTTATCATGGGATAACCACAGTTCAGTCGATACTATGTTCATTCCACTTCTCTTGGTAATTCACCATATCTGCAGCTATTTTCTCCACTTTAAATCTTAAATCCTGAAAGTCTTCAGGTTCTGTGGATTAGTTTGTTAGTGGATATTATCAAAAGATGAGTGGAGAAATATTTTAATAATTTTTACTTGAATCCCCATGAAATAGTTACAAAGTTATTGATGATTGAGTTTCAGTCATACAATTTTCCAACACTCATTCCTTCACCAGTGCATATTTCCCACCACCAGTGACCCCAAGTTCCCTCCTCCCTCCCTGCCTATTTCAATGGCAGACATATTCTCTGTGTTGTCTCTCTCTCTCCCTCTCTCTCTCAAGAAATATTTTAGATTCCTTGAGGTTTCTCATCTAGGATGCCTGAAAATTAAGTAATAATATCATCAAATGTAAACTGTAGAGGTGGAAACACCAGTTGTTGGGAATGACCAAGGAGATGATTAAATATTTTGCTTTTAAATCAAGCACATAATTTTAAACAGTTTTGTTTCTTTTCGGGGCCACACCCAAAGGTGCACATGGATTACTCCTGACTCTGCACTCAGAAATCATTCCCTGTGGGCTCGGGGGACAACATGGGATGTCAGGAATTGAGTCACACAAGTTGTATCCACAAACCACAACCAATACTTCACCCTCACCCATGGTCCAGCTTCACCACTCAACCACAGAGTTCTGCAGAGATATAAAACCAACCAAAACTCCAGAAATGCTGTCATTAGTGCAAACATCCCAGGACTTTGTTGAAGTGATGGCGGCACTCTTACCAACCTGTTATAATTTCACAAAAGCCATAATATTCACAGAGTTTGGAATTCCTGGCCACACAATGTGTCTCCAGTAGGTACACACCATTCTAGATATCAACATGGATTCAACGCCACCTAATGTTCAGAAACAAAGTAAATAACAAGAAACCACCTAGCAACAAATCACTTAGCAAACCTGACAATGAGATAATGACCTCAATGACCTTAATGATGTAATTAATGTGACATACATTACTTTTCACAAGTTTTCTTGCTGCATAGCTATTTAAAAATAATTTTATTGCCACTTACCTGTAGACAAGTATTAGATTATACCTTGTTTTTTGTTTGTTTGTTTGTTTGTTTGTTTTGGTTTTTGGGTCACACCTGGCAGTGCTCATGGGTTATTCCTGGCTCCATGCTCAGAAATTGCTCCTGGCAAGCACGGGGGACCATATGGGACACCGGGATTTGAACCGATGACCTTCTGCATGAAAAGCAAATGCCTTACCTCCATGCTATCTCTCTGGGCCCCAGATTATACCTTGTTTTACTCAAAAGAAAGATCATCTTTGATTTTTTTGTTTCTTTTATTTACAACGTGCTTAGACCCAAAACAATATTTTCTTTTTTCTAATTTTAATTTTTTTTGTTTTTTTGGGTCACACCTGGCAGTGCTCAGGAGTCACTTCTGGCTCTACACTCATAAATCGCTCCTGGCAGGCACGGGGGACCATATAGGATGCTGGAATTTGAACCAATGACTTTCTGCATGAAAGGCAAATGCCTTACCTCTATGCTATCTCTTCGGTCCCAAGATTTTCTTATATGTAAACCTGGGTGAGACAGACTCAGTATCGCCTGAGCTACCTGCCCTTACATTGTCCTTACTCCCCAAACCTGGGGGTGGTTTCTGTACTCAATAAAAACAACAGTTATATTAGGCAGTTTGCTCTCGAGATGAAGTAGAGGATTGCCAGATTTCATGTGTTTCATCTTCAGCCTGGTCTGGATTATTTTGTGCAGCAACTATGCTGTAGACTCTTTCACTTGGAGTTGTACATATGGCGCATTGGGGGTGAGTTTACAGACAAGCAATATAAAATGTATCATTTCATGCCTACCAAGGGGGTAGGCATGGGAATAGGTGGAAGTCCAGTATAATGGTGGAGATAAGTTTACATTGGTTGGTAGGACTGATCTCAGATCAAATGTATTTATTTTGAACAATTATGTAATACATGATATTTAAATAAATAATTATTTTTAAAGCCAAATCTTGTATCAAACAGAACTAAGCTTAAACCTGAGTTCTGAAAAATTAGAATGCTATTTAATTTCTCAATATTTAAATTGGTGATGCTATATTATCTTATAAAATTGTGAGATTAATGTGCTTGATAAGGACAAGTAGAAAATTCTGAAATCTTCACTTCTTTAGGTAATGAACAAATATCAGTATTTTCCTGATCCAACCTGAACAATTAATGTATTGATTAAACAGTACATTTAATAACCATTAATAATGATTATTTAATAGATATGAATGCTATTTCTCATACATTATTGAAGAAATATAAACTGGAGCAGCCACTACAGAAGACAGTATAAAAATTCTTGAAAAGAAAAAAGGAAAATTGGAACCAGAAACACCATCTGCTGCTTTTCCATTCCAAAAATAGGTATTTATCTGAAAATATGAAAACATCATCCAAAAAGATATATGCACTCCTATTTTCATTGTAGCGCTATACATAACACTCAAGATCTGGAAATAGGGCAGTAGCACAGGAATGAATAAAGAACATGTGGCATAAATTTTTAAAGACTTTAAAAGGATGTGGTATATATTACAAAATAGAATGTAACTCATCTACATCAGAAAAGATAGTCTTGCCTTTTCTAATAAGTTAGATGAACCAAGAAGAACCTATTGCTCAGTGAACTATGTCAGAGAAAGACAGATATCTACATTATTTTTATGTCACTCATATGTCAAAGATAAACAAAAAATCATTTTTTGAATCTGAACAAGAACAAGTTATAGAGGAAAAGGGGGGGCAAAAATTGGGTAAAGGTGGATGGGACTAGACCTTTTTAAATTTTTGCTTTGTTTTGTTTTGAGGCCACACCCAGAGATGCTCAGGGATTACTCCTGGCTTTGAGCTCAGAAATCTTTCCTGGCAGGCTCAGAACACATGGGATGTCAGGGATTTAACCAGGGCCGGCTGTGTGTAAGGCAAAAGCCCCCTAGACATCTTTATATTTTAATGCCTTATTAGTGGTTTGTAAGATTATGACATTTTAGGGGTTTTGCATCATACTTTATATGAAGTCTAATAGTCAACTCTCGCACCTCAAAAATTCCACTACATCCCTCAACCAAAAAGGTCATTCCTCTTCCCCTTTCCCTCTAGAAATCACCATAGTTTTGCAAACTGCATGTGCATTAATTTTCTTTTTTTATTACCATCTTGTTTGCTTGAATAATTCACTTTCATAAACATGAATAAAAGCATTTGGCAATTGTATTTTATTTTCTTTTGTATTTTATTTAGCATCGACAACTCAATTGCATCTATTTTAATGACTGAGTTGTTCCATTGAGCATCTAAGCCACAACTTCTTTATCCAACTATCTGTTGATGAACATTTGAGTTGCTGTGATGTTGGTTTATTGTGCAAATGTTGCTATAAAAGTAGGGGTGAAATACCCTTTCAAAAAATAAGAAAGCAAACTTCTGGTGATAACAAAGAAGTTGAACTATGGTACTACATACGAAACCTGTATGTTACAAAGGAGAGTTTCCCAAAGTGGGCGATAGTGTGGTATTGGATGTTCTTGGTTAATGGTGGAATGGAAGTTCCCTCAGATGAAGTTGGGGAACATTCTGTTTGTTCTATTAAAGAAGATACATTTCCTAAGAAGCAAAGAGTAATTTTTTCTCCAAAGAATCTCTGCTTCAATCATCAATTTTTGAAAAAGAAATATGGATTCCAATCCCATGGAGCAGCTGTGTGCTTTTAGATAAATATACCAGTCTTTCACCTATAAGATACCATTGAACTACTCTGGAGGCTCTACAAAACATGTTTTATGATATTGCATTCCAGGCTTTTGCCAGGGAATATTAATTATTTCCTGAAGATAGTGTGTATAGAACTCTGAAAGACTGTTCTTTGTCTTATGATTTGATGTTTTCTAGGCCTACATCAATCAGTGGACATTAGAAGAAGATAACTGTCTGATTATTAGTGAATGAGTAAAGGAAGGTACAGTCAAGACCAGATAGGAGCTAACTAGTTCTGTCTGATAATTCAGGTGCTTTTATGCCTTCTCTCTCCATGAGGTTGTTTCTTTCTTCATTCTGATTTCTTGTTTTGATTTTTGTTAATTTGTTGTTTTGATATGTTGTTTTGATTTTTGTTGATGTTTATATCTTCCAAAATCAACCATGATACTATTAATTCCTAAGTAATGGGTTCCAGCAGCCAACTTCTTTTCATATTTGACTCATATATTGTGCCTTTCTGGCTGAGGCTACCATTGATTACAAATTCCTTTCTCTTTAGTTTTCTTTTTTTCTGATCATTTTCCATCACATGTTTCTGGAAGCTATTTTAACTCCTAGAGTCCTTAATATGTTCAAAATTAACATTCACATAAAGACAGACCCTCAGATCAGTGGAATAGACTTGAGCATTCAGCAACAAGTCCTTTTCAACAAGTACTGTTGGCACAGCTGGTCAGACACATGAAAAAAAGCAAACTTAGTCTTCCATCTAACACCATGCATAAAGGTCAAATCCAAATGGACCAAATACCTGTATATCAGATCCAAAACCATAATGTATATTGAACAACACGTAGGTAAAACACTCCATGACATTGAGACTAAAGACATCTTCAAGAAGGAAACAGCAGTCTCGGAACAAATTGAAGCAGAGATAAACAGATGGGACTATATTAAGCTGAGAAGCCTCTGCACCTCAAAGGAAATAGTGCCTAGGATACAAAAGCCACCCACAGAATGGGAGAAACTATTTACCCAATACCCATCAAATAAGGGGCTAAGATCTAACATATACAAGGTACTGACAGAACTTAACAAGAAAAGACATCCAACCCCATCAAAATGGGAAGAAGTAATGAACAATTTCTCAAAAAATAAATACAAATGACCAAAAGGCACATGAAAAAATGCTTCCACATCACTAATTATGAGAGAGATGCAAATAAAAACAACAATGAGTTACCATCTCACTCCATAGAGACTGGCACACATCACAAAGAACAGGAACAATCAGTGCTGGCAGAAATGTGAGGAGAAAGAAACTCTCATTTACTGCAGGTGGGAATGCCAATCAATTCAACTCTATGGAAAACAGTATTGGAGATTTTTCAAAAAACTGGAAATTTATCTCCCATGTGATCCAGCTATACCACTCCTAGGGATATACCCTAGGAACACATAAATGCAATACAAAAATCCCTTCTTCACACCTATATTCATTGCAATACTATTTACAATAGCTAGATTGTGGAAACAATCAAGATGACCTTCAAGAGATGAATGGCTAAAGAAACTGTGATACATATACACAAAGAAGTATTATGCAGCCATCAGGAGAAAGGAAGTCATGAAATTTTCCTATATGTTTATGTACATGGAAACTATTATGCTGAGTAAAATAAGTCAGAGGGAGAGAGACACACAGAGAATAGTCTCACTTATCTGTGGGTTTTAAGAAAAAAAAAGACATTATACTAATAATCAGAGATGAGAGACAGAAGGACTGGCTCACAATATGAAGCTCACCTCAAAGAGGGGTGAGTGCAGTTAGAGAAATAATACACCAAAACAACTACCATAACAATGTTAATGTGTGAGAGAAGTATAATGCCTGTCTCAAATACAGGCAAGGGGTGTGGGAGGAGAGAGATGGAGTGCCACGCCATGCAACATAGACGTCTCTATATTAGGGGAATATTGGCCAGCCAGATGTGTCTTTTGACTTTCCTGGAGCAGTGACCTTATTTTCCCCAAGAAATATTTTAGCCAACAGGTCCATTGCCACCAATTAACGTCCACACGTTAATTATACCCCCTACATGGATTACTGGCAATATTTCCGAAATTCATGACATGATAGTGACATTACAGTTTCTTATTATTTGGCGCATTCTCTCCCTTGTAAAAAACTATAGGCTGAAATAGGGCCTCTATCAAATTCCTTTTCCCAGCAAAATTTCCACACCAAATAAGTCAGGCTTGGTCTTTTTCTGTCAGCCTATTTACTTCTAGAGGCCAAGTCAAAACATAGCATCTTAAAGACAATGTCTTCTCTCCTTGTCTTTGAACAACACAGCAGGATGACTTTGCCTCAGGGACTTTCCCTGTCACTTTGAATACCTGCTAGCAAACAGGTTTGGCCAGTATAGAATTGGGCTATTGAATTTACTAAGTATAATTCTGTACCCCTTTTATATATGTTTTATCTCTTTCTATAACCAGACCATAGGAAGTTGGTCTTAGCCCTTAGCTAGAAAACTATTCCCTTAGGTTAAGGATATTTGTTATTAGGAAGGAAACCAGGATTCTTGCAATCCCTTAATTTATATCAGTAATGACACATAGGGCCAGGAAATACTTTGATATGTAAGAAATTAGCCTCCCTTTTATCCTCTGGCTCCTAACTGAACTCTGTTCTATTCTGAGATTACAAACCATCTAAAGCATATGTATTTGTTTTAAAATCAAACAATGTACATTGATAGTTTCTGTACTTTAAAAAAAAAACAAATGTGGGCATTCCTTTCATGATATGCCTGTCCCTTTACCCTTTATATATTCCCAGCCTGGAGATTAAAGTTGTCTCACATCTATTGAAGTCGCAGGTCCCCATAAATTTACTTTGTGTGGTTTCATTATTTCATATTTCATATTCGACCACTCGTGTGCTCATTTTCCTCTCATGAGGATTTCTCCCCACTAGAGATGCTGAGACGCAAGATGCCTGCAGCAATTGAGGGTATTGGTGGTGAAATGTCCCACTGGTGAAGGAAGGTGTTCTTTTTCTGACTGAAACTCAACTACAGTTATGTTTGTAATCACAGTGTTTAAGCAAAGATATTACTAAAAATATTAGCATCCACTAAATGCATTTAATATTAACATATGTGGCAAATAATGCTTGTTGTAAAGGTGTGCTTACTTGGATGAGTAGTGCCTCAAAATGGGTGTAAGGGGAATAAAACATGGGAAGATGTCCATTATTATTACAGTAAGAGAAACACAAAGGGGCAGGAGAGATACCATGGAGGTAGGGCCTTACATACAGACGGACATTGGTTCAAATCCCAGCATCCCATATGGTCTCCTGAGCCTGCCAGGAACAATTTGTGAGCATAGAGCCAGGAGTAACCCCTGAGCTCGGTTAGGTGTGACCCCCACAAAAATACCCAGAACTATAAAATCTTATTTAGGAGCCAGAGCGGCCGACCCAGGACCAATGATGGTTCGAATCCTGGCATTCCATATTGTCCCCCATGCCTGTCAGGAGTGATTTCTGAGCACAGAGCCAAGAGTAACCCCTGAGAGCTGCAGGGTGTATCCCCCCGCTCCAAAAAAAGAGAAACACAAAGAATACATACTCAGAATATCCAGAAAGTTACAATAACCAATAGTTATCAAGTAGCCATTCATGGAAGTCAGCATCTATTATTTATTTGTTGATTATAGACTTGAGAAAAAACAGGATATCTGGACATGTTCTGTTTAAGTAAATACTGAGTGGAAGAACTTTTTGTACTTCTTAAATAGTACATTCACTACTGGTCCAATTGTTTTGACAGGAATATGAATATTCCTCCTAAAACTAGAAATTGAGCTTCCATATGATGCAGCAATACTGCTCCAGGATATATGCTCTAAGAGCCTAAAAGCAATGTAGGAAAGTGCCGTGCATTTTAATATTTATTGTAGCACTATTTACAATAGCCAGAACATGACAACAACTCAGTACAGAACACAAATGAGTAGAGAAAGAAACTGTGGTACATCTACACAATGAAATACTACACAACTCTTAGGAGATATGAAATCATGAAAGTTGCTTATACATGGATGTTTATTTAAAGTATTATGCTGAGAGAAATGGATCAGAAGGAAAGGGATAGACAGAATAATTACGCTCATTTGTGGCATATGAAAAGATAGTTCAGGAATAGTGTTCAAAGATAATATCCATCAGTGCCAGGAGGAACCTTGCCACAAATAACAAGGGCAGAGAATTGACATCTATGACAATAATAGTTGGAAATGATGACTCTGGACAAGATCTGGCTTGCTGAAAGTAGATAAAGTGGTATGCATTGCATAATACCCTAAAAGGGAGAGAGATCGAGAGAGAGATGGAGAGCAGAGAAATTTATACCCCAGAGCAGGGGTCTTCAAACTTTTTAAACAGGGGGCCAGTTCACTGTCCCTCAGATTGTTGGAGGCCCGAGTATAGTAAAAACAAAAACTATGAACAAATTCCTATGCACACTGCATATATCTTATTTTGAAGTGAAGAAACAAAATGGGAACAAATACAGTATGTGGCCCACGGGTCGTAGTTTGAGGACCACTGCCCCAGAGTCAAGCCATGGGAGGAGGGTGGGAGGGAAACTGGGGACATTGATGGGGGAAGCATGCTCTGGTGAAGAGTATTTATAGATTGCATGACCAAAACTGAATCATGAACAGCATTGTAACTGCGAAAAAAACCAACTCTATCATAAATAATAATATATCCAAGGTATTAAATAAAGTAATTAAAATAAAATAAAATTTATCAAAGGGGTAAAATTGAACATCCATTCTATGTGCAAGAATCTTTCCCTTTATTGGCAGTGACAAGAGGATTTTGGGTAACCTTCCAGTTTTGCAATGGTGATGTTTGTGAGCAGTTATTATTTGAACACTCTTCCTTTTTTGTTCATAATTCTTTTGTGTAGATCTGAAAGTATGTGACTAAAGAACAATTCCACATATTTACTCAAAAGTCAAGAGAACATATAGTTGATGCCTTTCTCTTTGTTTTGGATCTTTGGATGACCTGGTTTTAGATGACAGGACAAGACTTTTAAGACCAATATGAGGCGAAGGTTTCCCAATTGATATCAACAGTGAGTACTGCTGGGGACTACAAGACAATTACTCCCTCTCCACATAATTTTGCTTAGGATTGCTGGAGTTGTCACTTGCAGAGAAGAGTCTGATAGCATTTTTTTCAAGTTCAATTCCACATTTAAAAGGAAAATAATGATATAATTGCTTTGGAGAGGTATAGTCTGACATAAGTCTTAGGAGATTCTCTGATTTTCACAAAAAAACCACTTCTTACAAAGATAGGAAAATAAGTCTTCTAATAGAAAAAGTCAGTGTTATCAAAAATTTGAGTATGATGAGTAGTTTTTATCATACTGCAGTTTTAGAAAGGTTATAAAATATTTTGACAAGCTTTCAGTTTCTACATTTCTTTGCATAAGATGTTAGTGGTAAATATTAAATGCAAAAGAAAAATAAGAATTTCTGGGACTGAAGATGGTACCACATCTTTTCGGGGGGAGGGTGTGAGTTTTAGCTCACCATATTTATGTGATTAACTCTGATAGCTGCATTTTAAAGAAATGATTACAACTTTTTAAAGCAAAGTACAAAAAGTGGTAAAAATTTTTATTTTCTTTTGGGATGGACTGAAATCAAATAATCCCTTTAGAAATCTAATGGAGGTGCCCGGGAGATAGCATGGAGGTAAGGCGTTTGCCTTTCATGCAAAAGGTCATCGGTTCGAATCCCGGTGCCCCATATGGTCCCCCGTGCCTGCCAGGAGCAATTTCTGAGCATGGAGCCAGGAGTAATCCCTGAGCACTGCCGGGTGTGACCCAAAAAACAAAAAACTCTAGTGGAAAACAAATCTGTTCTAGATGTATTACTGAACTGCAGTGGACTGATAAATTAAGACTAATGTAGGTGGAGAATTGGGAATGAGTTTGAGTTGACAAAGTACAAATTAACTGGGTGTTTTTTTATGTTCAGATATTCCTTTTATTTTGTTTTTGCTTTTTGTGGGGGGATATTAGACAACACCCAACAATGTTCATTTGCTACTTCTGACTGCATTTAGGAGCCACTTTGGCAATACTTAGGGGACAATATACAGTATCTAGGATCAAACTGGTGTTGGTTACATACAAAGCTAGTACTATCTCTCCAGCCCATATTTGGCTGTTGTTACTAGAGCCTTCTCCACTTACTGAGCAATATCCTAGAATACCTTTCCCTTGTACTGCTAAAGATTGAACTAGACACCATTGGTTTGGATGCCTGCTTGGTAGCAGAACCCTGAGAGCATCAAATTTTCAAGACAAGAGCCCTTGATTATGGGGGTAGATGGCACCAGTCACTCCCATTACTGGTCCAAACCAAGCATGGCCATCCCCCTTCTCTTGCTTTGCCTTGGTTCTAGATGGCCATGTGGATTAAATCAATGACTCCAAGAAATGTCCACTGGGGGTGGTCTAGGATAGGTTCACTTCTGACCAAAAAAATAGGCATGAAGAAAGTCTTTTCCTCATGGCCATTTCCTGATTTGAGAAATTGCAGTAGAACTACTTTGGGAAATTGGTGGTGCAAATGTTGCACTGGTGATGGGGTGGTGTCCTCTTACATGACTGAAACCCAACCGCAATCATGTTTGTAACCAGGGTGTTTAAATAAAATATTAAAAAAAAGAACTACTATGGAGCTACTTTAGACCACTATTCCTCAATGCTTTTCAGATTTTGATTCCTTTCCAACCTTGCTTTCTTCCTGCAGCAACCACTGTCCTAAAACTTGGTCCCCTAGACTCGGGCTAAAAACCTTCTTCGGTGTACACAATTTTCACCTGTGATAACCTTGGAATAGCCTGGAGCCACAGTACTGGGGAGCCATATGGCCTATGGCTCAGAAGTGCTGCTTACCCACCCACACACCCTGAGTAAAGGCAGAAGAGCAGAAAGATAGAGGAAGC
>PVKC010027810.1:0-15543 GCA_004027635.1 Crocidura indochinensis | reverse complement strand
TCTGCTTTAGTCACAATTATCTTCTTTTTAATCTGCAATTTATAATTACTAAGTTAATTCTTGCTTCAGAAACTTTTCATTAAGTCTTCCCTCTCAACCATCAACACTGCAGTTCTTAGATAGCTTATACGTCTTTCCATTGAGACTGTACTTATGTTAATGCACTGTTTTCAGAGATATTGACCCTCATAACTTAATCTAAAACAGTATCATCACCAATCACTAACTTATATTTGTTTATGAATTAAGTGTTAAATATTTAAAAGACACTATTTAAGATACTTAAGTAAATTTATGAACCCAAACAAGTATGTACTACTGCGTGTAATCTATACAAGCATGCAGTAATAAAGAAGAAATATATAAGTAGATATTTTATTTTAATATATGATTAGGACAGATGGAAAGACATT
Source organism: Crocidura indochinensis (assembly GCA_004027635.1). NCBI lineage: Eukaryota > Metazoa > Chordata > Mammalia > Eulipotyphla > Soricidae > Crocidura > Crocidura indochinensis. The sequence continues at coordinate 15,130 of PVKC010027810.1, read as the reverse complement.
GCAGGTTTGAATAAGCTTCTATTAGCCAAAGATAGGACAATACTGAATTATATCACTGTGTTTTAAATTGTATATTTTAATATGATTTGTACCTCAAGATACTCAGTTTATAACTAACCTTTGAGAGGAAGTTTTTTCAGAATGATGGAACTAGAGCACCAACATCTGCCAAAAATTGGGGAAGGAAAATTCTTTGTTGAGAAGACTTTCTTTTTTTTAAATTTCTTTTATTTATTTAAGTACTATGATTACATACATGATTGTAGGTGGGTTTCAGTCATAGAAAGAACACCCCTCCCCCAGTGTAACCTTCCCACCACCAATGCCCCACCCCCATCTCCCTTCTTCTCCACCACCTGCCTGTATTCGAGACAGGCATTCTACTTCTCTCTCTCATGAACATTATCTTGACAGTTAGTGTAGTCATCTCTCTAAACTGACCACTCTATGTCACATTGAGAGTTAGTCCTTCCAGCCTCTCTGGGCATTATTACAATAATGTCTTTCATTAAAAAAAAAAACATAGATGAGTGGAACTATTCTGTGTCTATCTCTCTCTGGCTTATTTCATTCAGCATAATAGATTCCATGTACATCCATGTATAGGAGAATCTCATGACTTCAACTCTCCTGATGGCTGCATAATATTTCCTTTATGTATTTACCACAGTTTCTTTAGCCATTCATCTATTGAAGACATCTGAGTTGTTTCCAGAGTCTAACTATTGTAAATAGCACTGCAATTAATATGGGTGTAAGAAAGGTATTTTTGAATTGCACTTTTGTGTTCCTAGGGGATATCCCTAAGAGTGGTATCGCTGGATCAAATGGGATCTCAGTTTCCAGTCTTTTGAGGAATCTACATATTATTTTCTATAAAGGCTGCATTCCCACAAGGAGTGAATGAAAGTTTCTTTCTCTCCACATCCCCACCAGTACTTCTTCTTGTTCTTTGTGATGTATGCCAGTCTCTGTGGTGTGAGATGGTATCTCAAGTTGTTTTGAGTTGCACCTCCCTGATGATTAGTGATATGGAGCATTTTTTTTCATATGTCTTTTGACCATTTGTATTTCTTCTTTGAGGAATTGTCTGTTCATTTCTTCTTCCCATTTTTGATGGGTGGATTTTATATCCTAGGCACTATTTCCTTTGAGGGGCAGAAGCTTCTCAGCTTAATATAGGGAGGACTTTCTAAGCTTCACTTACTAGATGCTATTGTCTCCAAACATTGCCGAATGTTCCCAGGAGGAAAAGCACACAGAACCATTGATCTAGGAAATGAGCATCAATGACTGTTTACATGACAAAGTGAGAGACAAGTAGACATTATGTGGGCTCAGATGAAAGTACAAAGCACAGCACATAAATAAAGAAGTCTAGCCAGAAAACAAAAATTAACAAAACCTAAAACACCGAGGTTTAAGTCTGTAAGTCTTACTATCAAAATGCAGAAAATACAGGGATAAATACCAAACTAAACAACATCTAAAAGACTATCAATAAAATCTAGATTTTTGGAAATAATCTGTTCTTCAACAAAGGATTGCAAGACAAAACAAAGGGTAAATAATAACTGGCAAATCTTTAAATTAAAGACAACCAAAACAGAGAAATGCAACAATGATTGAATAATTAGTGATAAAACTATCACAAAATCATTACTATTTTGTGAAATAATATTGTGTTTTTAAAAAAAGTGAGATAAAAACAGAAAAACTCTCAAAATTTTTATTTGCATATTCTTATATCAGACATTTTGCTTGTTCCTTAAGATTTATTTGTAATCTCCAGGTCAATACTTGTAACAACACTTTTGAAGTCTTTCAGACACATTGTGTTGAAAGAGTCTGTCACTTAACACAAAAGCTCCCAGCAGAATCTGAATATTTAAATGATCAATCACTTTCTAATTCTGTACTCTAAATGATATAAAGGTTTCTTGTTGTGGTCTAGTTAATGCTACGTATTTTTACTTTTTGTTAAATTACTACTTAAAATGATTCCCAGGTTTGGTGCTAAAGTTCTGCCTGGTGCTCCAAATACAAGAAAACTGCAGTGTTCTTTGTGGAAAAAATATATATATGCTAGATAAGCTTTATTCAGACAAGAGTTATAATGCCGTGGCCTGGAATTAAATGTTACTCAATCAATAACATATATTAAGTAAACTGTGTATTGAAATAGAAACATACAAAACAAGGATAGGTATTGATTGAAAATGTTGCAACCAGTGACTTGCAGAATTCTGTTCTGTATTTCTCTTGGGAAAAATGGTTCAGTGTTTACTAGTGCAAGGTCTATGCTGATTTTATAGGACATAGCAAACAAATGATGAAAATTGATTGTTTAGCAAATGTAACTAAAACAATTTTTAAGCTTCCACAATTAACTTTACAGGAAAATAATAATGTTCTAATGGGCACTTATTATATTATCCCTAAACAGCTACCTAACCCATGTACATAAAATGCCATATATGCACCTATAGATAAGTATATGACATTTCCAAATAATTGGGCGTGAGGGATATGACTTTAGTGGTTGCATTTTTATCGAGTATACGTTAGGATTTAAACTCATTTTCCAGCATTGTATATCCTCAAGTACTGCTTGAATGGCCCTGGTGGTCTATAAGCCATTGATGCACTAAATCCTCAGTCTACACTGCTTGACCCTGCCCCACTGGGAGTGTTCTTAGGCTGCTCAAATGCTACTGACTATAGACTTGATAAGAGGAATATAATAATAATATGACTAATTAAAAATGAGAACTGACTACTTAGAAAACACAATTGTGTGATGTGGGATTTGCTTCAAAAAGATGTGGTGAGGAGTAAATATGTAGTAAGGAATAAGTAGGAATAAGTAAAACAAGATTTGTCATAGTTAATAATTATTAAAATCGGATGATAAGAATTGGTTTATAACTTGCTCATACAACCTTGAACTTTTCTATAACAAATGCTAGAATATTGAAATTTTATAAGTCAGTCACAGAAGTTTTCCATTTTATTTGAGATAGTTATCGTGGATCTTGCTGAGAACATGACATTTCAGAAAGAAGTAAGAAGTTGACCATATAGACAAGTGAGTTGAGAGCAATCTGAGCAGATGGAATCTTAGCTCCAAAACCCTGAGGCAAGACACATATGAACCATTCAAGTCATGACAGGAAAGTTTATTTGCTGGAGTACAATGAGCAGCAGGAGAAGGTTTTGTCAAAGAGATAATGAGGAACTGAATTCCATGCGATATTATGTTACTTGTAAGGGCTTTGAATTTTATTTTGAAAGAAAAGATAACTAGTGGAGAATATTAAAATTAGTAATATGATCTCATATAAATGTTTTAATTTAAACTTTTAATTAAGATATCGTAGTTTTACATGATTAAAATATATATAAAATGTCATTGCTTTATAGTTGAAAAGCTACAAATTCAATCCTTCTACAAGTGTTTCAAGAGAGCCCCCGCCATTTTTCCATGGTCCTTTCCACCTCCCATCTATTTCCTTAGTTCCCAGTTATATTAACCATATTTCAGGATTTGTTTTCATGGTGGGTTCACCTACTCCTTTTCTTCATTAATATTCTTCACCTATATACAGTGGAATACTCATCACCATTGAGAAAGATAAGATTTTGCAGTTTTGGAGTTGGAAAATATCATGCTGAGTGAAGAAATATCTCATTAACTTAAAATTTTTAACGATTAGTGTTTTTCTGGGAGCTGGGAGGTGGCGCAGGAGGTAAGGTGCCTGCTGCCTTGCCTAGGACGGACCACGGTTCGATCCCCCGGTTCCCATATGGTCCCCTGTGCCTGCCAGGAGCGACTTCTGAGCGCATAGCCAGGAGTAACCCCTGAGCGTCACTGGGTGTGGCCCAAAAACCAAAAAAAAAAATTTTTTTTAACGATCATCTGGAGTCTGTGCTTAAGCTAGACTGTAAGGCATTTAGGCTATAAGATACCTTACTAAGTTTTAGGACATCTGGATTGAAAGCAAGGAGATGCAAAACATGGTGGTCACTTAAATAAATATGGAATATGAAAGTAGCAGTGAAGGTTTTGATAAGTGGATTATTTTAAATGTATTTTGATTATAAAAACCATGAAATGTCCTTACGAATTGAGTGTGGGATACAAGGGAAGGAAGGAGTCAAGATGGTGCACCTCAGTAACCACAAGGAAAATTAACGTAAAGATAAGATAATATTTGCAAATAACTAGTGTATCTAATACCAGAGTTAATTTACTTTTGTCTAGTAAAATATCCCTGTGAGTAAGAATAAAATGTGTCACTTAGTATCTGACACATTCTTGGCTATTTTAACATTCCATGCTTAATTATCACACAGACCTGAAGCTCAAAGGGATCAGAAAGCTTGGCCTGAATACAAGCTCAGGGAGTGACAGACTAGAAAGCAAATGACTTTTCCAGACTAGGACAGTTATCTGAAAATTAGTATTTTAATCATTGTAAAGAAGATAACTTTTTCCAATGTTCATAAATACATTTATTTGGCACACTGTTCTACACATTTGTATATACTATGTCTACCTTTACAGCACACCAATAGAGTTAAATAGCTAAGACAAAAATAATATCACCCAATCATCAAATATTTATTACTAGTTCTTGACAGAAAGTTTATGACTCCTGATTTTATTTTATGACAAACTCCATGGTACTCAGATTTAATGAAAAAAATATTCTTCTTCATTTTTCAGTGATTCACTAGAGATATATTTTAAGATTCTCAATTAGGCATTGTCCAGTGCATAAATTTAGTAATCTAGATCATTTCCACACATCTATAAAGTTTCCGTTCACTTTCCAAAGATAATTTTCAATTACTAAAAACAATTAACCAGAAATACCTCTTATGTCACATAAGAGAACTCAACAGCATTACTTCAAAGCTAATCTAAAAATATTTAATCTAAATCCAGCTAATCTAAAATATTTAACCATTCAAATGCCACAAGATCATGGTAAATGATCAAGGTTGACCAAGGTTCAGAGAAAGGACTGCTTCTAAATTCTGCCCTTGTTTGGCTAGACTGATACACTCATTCCCGCCTACTCAAATAGTCTGTCCTCTCTTTGCCAGACCTTGTTGTTATGCAGCTAAAGATAAATGTAGAAGGCCAACCCACAAGAACTGCAGAAACATCTGACAAGACACCAGAGGCTTATTTACTTCTGCCCACGCTGGAATAAGGTTGATGGATGGATTATATGACACTCATAACAGGCACAGACTTTCAGAAAATGAGATTCTTAAAGAATACCTTAGAAACATAGACTTCACAAATTCCTGACTGACTTGGGATCTGCCATCAAAAATAAGTTTGGAGAGAAGAATACTATTAATGAAGTATCTTTGTAAAATGAAAACAACTAATCAAAGGGCCATAGTGAAAGCTCAGAGGCTAGAGTGCCCTATATAATTTGCACCTGGCAGTAAGTTCTATTCCCAGCACTACACAGGTGGTTTCCTAAACACCATTTGGTGTAGATCAGCAGTGTAACACAGCTCAAAGCATTGCTGAGTGGACCAGTGACCCTAAAATTCCTAGGTCTGATGAGTGGTCCCCAGGCCTTTGAGCAGTGCTGGAAATTTCCTCCAAAATGCACATTCTAATCAAAAGTACTTAATTTTTTAATTACTTGAAATACTGGAGCTGGGAAATGAGAAGTGATGTGTAAATGTCCCTGCCAATGTAATTATAAGTCTGCTTAGTGATTACAGAGACTATCTACCAGCTTCACTGAATAGTAGTAGAAACTAGAGAGAGAGAACAATCCTGTTTATTTCCTTCCCAAATTCTCTAAACAAACATTAATATAGTAGAGTATCATGGCAGAATTTTACTATGTATATCCTGTCAAGTCATCAGATAAAGATTTTAAACATGCATTTCTAAGGGCCTAAAACAAATTTTATTTGTATTTTAGTAAAATACTTGCTCCAAGTTATTTCTAAAAAATTATCTTAGTCATTTCAATATTTCAGCAGTGGAGTCAAAAATAAAACTAAATAGAAAATTAAAAACTTGACTATGATATAATATGTTCACTCAAAAATCATTTACTGTATAAATCTAATATTTCAAGGACGTTCTAGGCACCTTGGAAACAATAGTGAAGTATTACTTGGTCCCTTCCCTAAAAAACCTTCCACCTGCTAGAAACGGTGTTTTAGATGAGCTTTAGCTAAGTTTAGATGAGATATATACAATTTCATCTAAAACACTATGATATTCAGGCATAGAGACCAAGTAAAATAAAATATGAGTTGAGAGTAGTGACAGGGTTTACTCAATATTTGATTAAAATTATTTCACACATGTATTCCTTATAGCTGGTTGTTACCCAAAAATCCAAGGCAATCACTTAAAGAAGACTGTGATATGAAGTATCTTCAATGGCAGGTGATATCAATATTTTGTAAAGAATCTTTTAGAAGTCAGTAAATGTTTACTAAATATTTACAGATAGCGGTTTCCTATCAGGAGATCAGAGGTTAATAGCTGTTTCTTTTGCCTCATGTAACGACATTCTTATTCATTGACAAGCCATTATATTGATATCCAATTTCCCTTTTCCCACAGTTACCCCTCCTTTGTTTTTATCTCAATAAGTGGCATGATCATCTCCCAAAACAGAAAATTTGAAGTAATCCTGACACTATAACCACTGTTATTTGTCTCTAAACTGCACCAAATTCGTTTTCCAACTTTACTTCTACACTTGAGCATTATACCCAGTCCATATCCACTAATGACTATCCCCACCAATCTCTTCTATATTTAAAAATCAACAAAATAATAGTTTTCAAAATTTAAATATTTTCGTATCATTTGGTACTTCAAATAGTTACTAGCTCCTCATTACTTTCAGAACACTTACTCAAAACCTTCAATATGATCCCAATGTCCTTCATCTTCTAGCAACTTCAGGTTATGCAACCTACTACTCATTATCTGAGCTCAAATTCACAAATATTCCCAACTTCAGTCATTTAACCAGATTTTTTTTTTTTTGGTTTTTGGGCCACACCCAGTGACACTCAGGGGTTACTACAAGCTATGCGCTCAGAAGTTGCTCCTGGCTTGGGGGGGGGGCATATGGGAAACCGGGGGATTGAACCACGGTCCGTCCTAGCCTAGCACAGGCAAGGCAGGCACCTTACCTCCAGCGCCACCGCCCGACCCCTTAACCAGATTTTTTATGCTTCAGGGCCTTTGCACTTCTTTGCATGGGACTCTTATAAACTACAAATGCCCAACACCTATCTTTCCACCAGCTGCTTCCATGTGCTTTATCACACTTAAACATTATGATAGGTGTCTTTCTATCCTCCACTTATAGCAGAACATTCAGAGTCTCCAAGAAACAAAATTATTTGATTTACTAAATATTCCCAGGATACAATGTCATTGATTCACCGCAAGTAACAATTTTAAAATAATTTAAGAGGGTAAGGGGCAGTATTCTAGGAAAGAAGATAGTTTTAGCACAGAAAGGAAAGTGATGAAAGAAAATTCATTTGATTGCTGGGCCTCAGTTTTTATCTAATAAAAGAATAAACTTTTGTGAGTGGTAGTGTCAGAATCTATAATGTGGAAAGGAATATATTTGAAGTTAGACACACTGTCTTCAAATATATTCTTTATTGTGTCCAAGAATGTGAATTTTGATAGCTAGTTAACTTTACAAACCTCAGTTCTCCACTTTTAAATGGACCTAGCACCTCCTTAGAGAGTTGTTTAAGAAGTTAGAATACCAGGTGTAAAATCCCCTGACAATGATCTGCACATAGTCAAAACTCCAAGGATGTTTACTTCCAATAAGTTCTCTTGAGAAGAGGAGGCATTCTAAATATTTTTCCCACTTATTTCATTGGTTCTCTACAAGGAACTCACTCTTCTTGCTTTTCTTCCTTTAATGAACTCTGGTTTGCCACTAAGAATAGATCACTCCTCTTTCCCCATGAAGCTGATTCTTGATGCCTACCTTTACCACTGGGCTGGAACTAAATGAATAGGTTGCTGATATTCCTTGGACTTCCCATTATCAATTTCAAACAAGAGATCCATACTCCATTCAACTACTCTATTGTAAACCCTCCGAGAGTCAGACTATATATATCCTCCTCACACTTGCTTGGGGTCTAACTGACAGATCATCTGAAGATATTTGCTAAATAAATGAACTTGTCATTTATGTCATAAATGAACTTATCATTAAACTCTGTCTTGTTAATCTCAATGTTACATCTAACAAGTCTCAGAGGCCAGGTTGAGTCATTCAGTAATTGTAGAGATGTTCAATATCACCAAGTAATTAATAAGAATCTGTCCATTTTATAAATTATCGTATGAAGAACAAGGGTAAGATTGAACAAAGTCATTTTTCTTAGTTATGTACTGATTTATGGATATAACAGGCAGGTAAAAGGAATTTAGCCAACTATTAATATCTATCATAAAAATACATTTGACTTGAAACCATAGCATGGAAAGTCATAGAATACCTTACAAAGCCAATTTCAGTGTCAGAATGTAGTTCACAGAGTAAAGCTATTAAAATTTATATGCACTGAGAGATTAGGGAAATCAGGTTCATTCATTTTGGAAAATTCAAATGCTACTCACATTTATAAAACCTCAAAATGGAATAGATGAAATAGCACACTTTTCCAATAGCTTTGGGGTGGTTTTTAAATAGGGTCTGCACTTATACAACATGCTCTCCAATCACAAAAACTTTCATTTGATTTTCATGTGATGCTTGTGGAGTCACAACTGTGTCAAAGCAAATAAATCTAAAAACCTTGGATGCTCCCCAATATTCACTCCTAGTAGGCCCCTAACACATCATTACCCAATCAGAATGATGACTTTTTAGTCAAGGTGAAAATCAAAGCAAATTTTGAAATGCCTGCTTTGTTTAGATTTCCTGAGATTGGGGCAAAGATGCCTGCCAATATAGCACCATTAAGACAAGTCTGTCACCAGACAATTAACATCTCATTTTAAACCTGATGTTCATATTGCTGACTCCCTGCATAGCAACAAGACAGTTATTGCAGAGCCCTTGTTGATGGAGCCAGCAGGAGTACAATGGAGGCTGACATAAAGAGTCCCAAAATGATACAGGAAGATAAACAAACCAGTAGTTGCAAGCATATGGTTGGGAAAAGGGGGACTCCCTCAAAGGGTTTTGAGCTGAAGATGGCCTCACAGAATTTGTAATACTATTATGGGGTATAGTGGTCAAGAAATATCCAACCTCCTAGTCTAAAAGAAAGGACTAAACAATTGGAGAAAAAAGAAACTAGGCCTTAATCAACCACACAGAGTTTAAAGTATGATAAACTGCATTTTTTTTCCACTGTGGGCTTTTACAAGGAACAGTATATTGAGGTACAAGTTAGACTAAATCTGGCTGGCAAAATGAGGGAACATCTAGCAGGATGCAACTTACCACCATGTCCTTTATAGCATTGCAGCAGAGAATGCAGAAAGGGAGGACAGGGGTCTGTGTCAACTTAAGTATACAAGCCCTCTCTAACATTTTTCACCACTACTGAGAAGCTAGATGTATATATATGTTAAAAAGTGGTTATTTTGGAATGTGTGAGACCCTGGATTCAATCTCTCTCAGCCACAAAAATTAGTATGTTGAATTAATTAATCAATGATATTATAAACAAATTTATATTTATAAAGTATTACCAAAACAAATAGCGATAATAAATAAATAACATTTAAAAAAACAAATGTCAATAATAAACATCATAGCCATGTTTGATATCAGATTATGTTCATGTCATCACCTCAGCAACACCTCCTCCCCATCTCTTCATAGCCTGATCCTCCAAGATTACAAAGGCTCAGAAAAATTCATAATATCTAGATTCTTTCATTTTTTTGAAGTTTTCCCTTAGAAAAAGCAAACATAGAGTCTCAAGTGCTACTACAAGTGATGCAAACCTCCAGGCTCTTGTTGTATTGACAAAATCTTGCTAGCATTAGACTTAGAAAGAGCGCTGGTTACTACAATTCTTCGAGAGTATCATTTCCTGATTTCTGTATCTTGTGAATTACCAAATTCCTCTGAAAGGAGTGTTCCATTAACTGTTTCAGCAGTCTTGAGGTGAAGGTAGTGTTAGGTGTCTGGGGTGTCTGGGGAGGGGCACAGGTACACATATGCAAAAGCCTATATAGGAAAAGAGCTGAAAGGTTGACTTCATTTACTTTCTCTGTAGATCATGGTGCCATAAGCCCCAGCATTAAATCTTAAGTATTTAATGTAGGAGGATCAGGGGGAGGCTGGAGACGTGTTAAGATTCATCTACAGCTGATCTTGCTATGAATTTTTAGCCAGTAAAAGGATTTTGCTTGAAAAAGATATAACATTGGCCAGAATGTAAAGGATTTATTTATTTATAGAGGCTCGTGAAATGTTATTACTTACATAAACATGTGACTCTCAAAAAGGTCAATACTCACTAGATATGATTTGCAGAAGAAATAGAAGTTAAATTTAATATTAACAGCAGAAATAGAAGGGATTATGAAATCCTTGAAAGTACTATAGTTAGGATGAAATATGCTTAGTATAACAAGTTAATAACACAGTATTTCAAGTTCAATGAAGTAATAATGAGTCTTTTATAGTTAGGCATTGTGCCTGATAAATTGTTGACATGATAAATATAGAATAATAACCTGAAATGCCTTTTTGTTCTCTTTGTCCTTCAAGTAAAAAAAATGTAACTACTTTGTTTTATGACTTAAATACAGTCATGAATGTCTAGCAGAATATCTCCTTCTATTAATATATGGACTCATAAGGAATTTTGTATGTGAAAGAATGAGACTAGTGATATCTATCTTTAGAAGAAAGTGATGATATTCACATTTGTTTAATACTTTAATTTTAACTCATATTTTCAATGAGTATTTCAAGAGTCTCGATTATTTCTATCTTATGTGATTGCTAGTGACCAAAATAAGCTTATTTTAATTTTAATAATTAAAAAAAAGCTCTTCTTGGGCTGCAGTGATAGTATAACAGGTAAAGCATTTTTTTTGCCTTGCATGCAGTTTATGGGTTCTATATAATTGATCTGGGTTTGATCTCCAGTACCCCATATCTTCTAAACATTGCCACGAGTGCAGAGTGAGACCTGAGCATTGTCAGGTGTGGCCCCAAAACTTAACCAAAAACAGCTCTTCATGTATTCTGAGATGAGAGCAAGGATTGATATACACTTGACTCTTTTCTCAAGGAAGTGATTCCACTTCCTTGTTTGTTACTCTTGGATCTGAGGCACACTGAAGCTCCTAATTAAAGGGTTTCTCCTAATCCAAAGCACAAGGAAAGATTTTACAGAATTCCAAGAACAGAAACGATAAGAGTTGGGCTTCCTAAGACATATATTAGGCACGAACAAATGAACACCTGCTAAATTTACTTATTACAATTGTCAGCCATCTTGCTGATTGAGTTTCTCATTCTCTGCTCTGTTTCTTGTTGGGACATATCAACTATGAAGAAAAAGTAGAAAGAAGTGGGCAACAAACAGACTCAGTTTAAATGTCAGTTCTTCCTATAATTGGCTGTGTGACCAGGAAAATGCTAATTAAACCCTTTCTGCCTTAGTTTCCTCGTCTGTCAAGTAAATGGACCAAGAGAGTCTCACTCATGAGTTGTAGAAGAATAAGTGGCAAATATCTTATAAATCACTAGGTATGTTTTTGTTTGATTTGGCTTTGGCCTTGGTTTTTGGGTCACACCCGGCAGCACTCAGGGGTTACTCCTGGCTCAATGCTCAGAAATTGCTATTGGCAGGCACGGGGGACCACATGGGATGCCAGGATTCGAACCACTATCCGTCCTGATACGGCTGCATGCAAGGTAAAATCCCTACTGCTATGCCATATTTCAGGCCCCTAAATCACTAGGTAGGGTGGTTCATAAGCTATGAAAGTTAAAACACTGGGCATAGAATTTACTGAAGTGTCAATTATTGTTATAAATATTTTCTAAGTACTAATTCATATAATGAAAATACTATTATTGTCCTTATTTGTCGGCAAAAAGCAAGAGCTTTAAAGAAGCTAAGTCATTAAAGATAAAACAGCTAAAAAAATTTTTATCTACCTCAATCCAAATCTATGGTCTTAAGAACTATGTTAGTGTAATTTAGTCTTATTCTCAACTCTAAATTTCCTTTTCCTATGTGTCTTCCTTAAACATCTATTCTCAATGGTCTCACTTATTTCTACATTTTACATTGTTTTACACTACTGTAATGTATGTTATACACTAACGTAATGTAAATTTTACATTATACTTTTAATTTATAACCCCCAACATATTTGTGGTGGCCCACCTTACGGAAATGTTCACTTTGCTATAACTATAGCTATGTATAGCAGTTAAGGTTATTGGGTTTATAAAAACAAAAAACAAATAGGGCCTGGAGGGTTATATTTTTTGTCTTAAACACACACACACACACACACACACACACACACACACACCAGAAAAAAGGGACTGTGAGTATTGCAGGCAGCATGGTTTACCTTTTCAACATAGATATTCTACAGATATAGAAATGAAGGATTTAAAAAGTATCATTGAAGCTATAGCTTTAGCACAATGAATAGGGTATTTTCCATTAACACAGTTGAGGGGCCCGGGAGATAGCATGGAGGTAAGGCGTTTGCCTTTCATGCAAAAGGTCATCGGTTCGAATCCCAGTGCCCCATATGGTCCTCCGTGCCTGCCAGGAGCAATTTCTGAGCATGGAGCCAGGAGCACTGCCGGGAGTGCCCCTGAGCACTGCCGGGTGTGACCCAAAAACCATTAACACAGTTGACCCAGATTTGATCTCCACCTCCCATATGGTCCCCTGAGTCTGGCAGCCTGACAATCTGTTGTGTTTTTTTGTGGGGGGGGCACATCTGGTGAGTGATGCTCAGAAATTACTCCTGGCTATGTGCTCAGAAATCGCTCCTGGGTAGGGGGACCATATGGAATGCCAGGGATTGAACCAGGTCCGTCCTGGATCTGCTGCATGCAAAGCAAATGTCCTATCGCTCCAGGCCCTGACAAAAGTGATTTCTGAGTGCAGCGCCAGCTGTAATTCCTGAGCACCACCAGAAATGACCCAAAAAACAAACAAACAAAAATGTATCATTGAACTCTAATCTGAGATTTTAACTCAGACCAATGAACCTTCCATAGTTCCTCTGGAATAGTTTCCTTTGTATTTATAGAGGTCAAATTCCTCCTGTTATCATTTTACTATATGTGACTATAACCAGTTTTACTTACTTGTTTAATTCTTTTTTAATAGAATACTTTATTTACAAAGTTATTCATAATATTGTTGTTTCTGCCACTGAATGTTCCAATTCCAGTCTTACCACAAGTGTGACCTTTCCTCCACCATTATTCATAGTTTCTTACTCTCTCCTCTAAGCCTGACCCTGTAGCATGCGCAAAAAAGATGTATTTTAAATTCCTTGTTCCAACTAAATGGCTAAAGAAATTACTGAAAAGTACTTCAGGAAAAAATTGTAAAAATTTATAACCTTGCAATAAATCATTTTATTCATTGCCTGAGGGTTTACTAAGTTGTTTGTTGATAGATGAACCTTCTGAGTTATTGTTTTGTTTACTGAACTTAGTAACTTCTATGCCACTTTCCCATCTAATTTGGTATGCTCCTACTGAACTGTCAGAAATATGGAATTTGGAGGTATTGCCTTGTATTCCAGAAACTCCATAATCTGTAGATGTACATGGTGGTGGCTGTGGGATGTGCATGTGGCTACTGGACCTTCCAGCACTACTGGGAGGTGGGAGGATGTTAACTGACCCCATAAGAAGACCTTACTTAGAGTTTTAAGTCTGAAAACTGGTGTAGCTGAAATTTGTGTTGGTTTGATATTTCTGCAGAGATTGGCCCTGAAGCATTGAAGTTGAGCTGATGGCATGGTTGTGGCCCTGGGATTTGGTTGAGGCTGCCCGAGCTTTGGCAGAACAGAGACAGCCTACATGCCGCACCATGCTCCATAAAGGCATTCCAGAGTTTTCAACCAGAAGATGAATTCCTGTTAATTTTAGTAGATCAGCTTGCAAAATTAGTCTTAGCTTCCAAAATTAGTTCTGATTTGCTGAAGCTAAACTGGATTAGTTTACATGTCAGCAGCTATAGGATAAAGTTTACTTACATTTTTTTAATAATTTTTATTGTGACCAAAGAGTGAATAACAAATCTTTCACAGTAGTATTTAAGGTACATAGTGACAATGAATCAGGGGCATTCCAACCACCAGAGTTGTCCTCCTTCCTTCACCTCTTTTCCTAGTATGTATCCCATATTTCCCCGTTATCCCCCAGAGTGCTAGTGAAACTGTTCCCCTCTGTGTATAGCTTGTTGTAGATAGGATGTCTATTTTGTTGTTGACATTAGGTTTGATGTTTAAGTCGGGTCATTTTTTAAATTAACTCAATATTCATATAGCTGTTTGGTCCTGGTACTGTTCATTTTTATTTTCCCCCGCAATTCATGAGGTAGAACAAGATGATTCACATTATGTGGTTCTGCTGGAAGAGGACAAAAAAAGAACCCCAAAACAGATAGCAGCTAACAAAAAATAAAAAGCACCCAGTAGCAAAAGAATCACCAAATAATAACCACAAGAGTAAAAAAAAAGGGAAAAAAGGAAAAAAACTAAGAAAAAAGAGAAGTAGAAAAGAAAGAGAAAAAATAGAAAAGGAGTGCTGGTGTGACAAGGTTTTGTGCCCCCCCTTTTTTGCATATACACAGTAAATACTGGGGAAGTAAGAAAAGAAATTCCCTTTGCCTAAGAGAATCAGGATTTCTCTGCCCTTGAAACATACTGTCATGGGAACAACTATTGGCTCCATGCATGCTCATTAACACACCCCAAGGTCTTCTTTGTGGTGCCAGGAAATTCAGTTGTGGATGATAAAATCAGTCCTCTATAGCTAGAGATCTTGGTATTTGCACTGGTCAAAGTCAAGGTTAAGGTTTAGGATAGAGTCTTTACAGTTCTAGAAGTTATGCTCCATCATTG
>PVKC010027809.1:0-15642 GCA_004027635.1 Crocidura indochinensis | reverse complement strand
GGGGCAGAAAGCCAGGTCCCACCCTAGAGTAGGGTCCAATCACTGATCAGGGTAGGATCAGGGTGGGTCCAGAAAGTCAGGTCCCACCCTAGAGTAGGGTCCAATCACTGATCAGGGTAGGATCAGGGTGGGTCCAGAAATGTTTATACATAGAAATTCCAAATCATGATAAGATTAGAAATGTTTACATATGCAACAGCTGAGAGGGACCCACTTTTATACACCCAAATGTGGGCGTAGCTGCCTCCTATTGGCTGAAAGTGTTTACCCTTCTAACCAATCACCATTGCCTGTGCCTTACTTTCAACTGGACCAGTATCTGGGGTCAAGTCTTGGTTATTAGACTACGTTCCTAATCCCCCTTCCAGTGGAACTTAATGGGGAAATGTGTGGGGGCTGGTGGAATTGCCTCTTCACACAAAAAGAAAATAAAATCCAGGTGTACTTGGTGACCAGTTCCAATAGTCCCAGTGGTGCCTTGAGTGTGACAGTAAGACATATGCTTGTCTCCATCCACTGTTAATTCCCAGAATAAACCAACATGATATCATTTCCAAACATACCATTAATCAAGAGGCTCATTGTTTGAGGTAATCTTTGCTTTGCCTGTTTGGTTCTGAGGTCAACTTCAAAAGTTGACTCATCAAATGGTCTAAGAACTGGAGAATTAAGTGTCTGGGCTGAGTCACTATCCATGCACTCAGCTGACCCAAATTAACACCAACTGTGGTTTCTGGAATTAGCCCCAAACTTTGCAGGGTGTGACCCAAAACAAAAACAAACACTTGTTGAATTCCTGAATATAGAGACCAAGTAGCCCACTTCTGATGTAGAAACCAACTTATACTAATTCTTCATTCTGTTTCTTTTTTCTGTGTGTGCGGTTTATGGGTCACATTCGGCAGTGCTCAGGGGTTACTTCTGGCTCCATGTTCAGAAATTGCTCATGGCAGGCACCGGGGACCATATGGAGCCCTGGGATTCAAACCGATGACCTTTTGCATGACAGGCAAACGCCTTACCTCCATGCTATCTCCCGGGCCCCTTCATTCTGTTTCTATCTGTATCATTCAATGGAATAAAAAATTCTAAGACCTTAAGTATATTGTTTCTGATAATTTGCAAAAATTGACTAATTTGAGCTGAAATCATACTATGATAGTTTTAGTTATTTCTTTGTGTGTTGCTAACCCAGATTTGTCCTCAGATGATCTGAGTCCCACCAAGAGTGATCTCTGAGGCCAGAGTAATGTCCAAGGAATTCTTGGAAACTCCATCCCCACCCCCCAATAAAGAAAGAATAATTAGTAAATGCTTACAGGCTTTGAAAAGGAAACTTTTATCTTTTGGTTTTTGGATCACACCCAGCAGCCCTCTGAGGTTACTCCTTGCTCCACTCTCAGAAATTACTCCTGACAGGTTCAGTGAAACATAAGTGATGTGAGATTTGAACCAATGACCATCTGCATGAAAGGCAACCACTTTATCTCCATGCTATCTCTCTGGCCCCTGAGTAGAAAACTTTATAAGGTCATATTTCACATGTCTTTTATTTCAGATTTTTGGGTTCCTTTCACTAACAGGCACACAAGGTAAGAGTCATTTTGAAGTACTGGAAAATAGTACAGCAGACTGGGTGTTTCCTTTTTTTCAGTACTCCACTTTTCTTTTTCCTTATATTCTTGGTTAAGGATGACTTTTTTTTCTTTAATTTGGTTGGCGGTAGTAGCCACACTGTTGAGTGGGCGAATTTACTCCTGGCTCTGCACTCAGGGATGTGTCCTGGCAGGTTCAAGGGAACATCTGGGGTACCAGAAATTGAACCTTGGTTGGCCACATGTAAAGCAAGTGCCCTCCTCACTATCTCTCTGGCCTCCTGACATAATTTTATTGTATATTAGCAGAAACAACATACTTAAGGTCTTAGAATTTTTTATTCCATTGAATGATACAGATAGAAAGAGAATGAAGGGGCCCGGGAGATAGTATAGAGGTAAGGTGTTTGCCTTTCATGCAAAAGGTCATCGGTTCGAATCCCAGTGCCCCATATGGTCCCTGGTGCCTGCCAGGAGCAATTTCTGAACATGGAGCCAGTACTTTATTTTAATGAAATTAACCTGCATTGGGTGATATACTGCCAAGCTGTAGCATAATGCTTGCACTATGGGCCCAGATAAAACAGTTTTCTGTAAATTCCTTTTGTTTGATGGACTGGAACAGCATAAAACTTATAGTGTTGGGGTCCAGAGATTTAGCACAGCAGAGTTTGCCTTGCAAACAGCCGATTCAGGACCTAAGGTGGATGGTTCCAATCCAGGCGTCCCAAGTGGTCCCCCGTGCCTGCCAGGAGCTATTTCTAAGCAGCTAGCCAGGAATAACCCCTGAGCACCTTGGGTGGCCCAAAACCCCCCAAAAATTATAGTGTTGGGGAAAGAGAGATAGTACAGCAGGTTTGAGCTTGCCTTGCATGCAGCTGATTTGAGTTTGATCCTGGTGCATTGCCAGAATACCCAAAAATCAAACAAAAATCCAAGTATATTATACCCAGAGCAATCTTTTGTGTCTTATCTATTGATGGTCTTCCTCCTGGTTCAATTTAATCTCATGGAATTTTACTCATCGTGATCCCTGTGTCTACAAAAATCTATTGCTAAGCTATTTTCACAATTACAGAATTACCTAGGCTCTCAATGCTCAGAACTATTCCTGTCACTATCATAAGCACCATTTTCTCCTACTGTGTTTTCTAATAAATAGTATTTTTCTAGGACCAGAGCAATAACACAGGGAGTAGGGCATTTGTCTTGCATGGGGCTGTCCCAGGTTTGATCCTAGCATCCCATAGGGTCACCCTAGCCTGCAAGGAATGTAGTGCAGACACAGGAGTAACCCCTAAGCAACGTTAGGTGTGGCCCAAATCTTCCCAAAATATTTTCTATGCCATAGCCTATTTCCCCACCACCACCCATAAGATCTTATTTATTTATTTATTTATTTATTTATTTATTTATTTATTTATTTATTTATTTATTTATTTATTATTATTTTTTGATTTTTGAGTCACACCCGGTGACGCTCAGGGGTTACTCCTGGCTATTCGCTCAGAAGTCGCTCCTGGCAGGCATGGGGGACCATATGGGGAACCGGGGGATCGAACCGCGGTCCGTCCTAGGTTAGCGCAAGCACCTTACCTTAAGCGCCACTGCCCGGCTCCCTCCCCATAAGATCTTTTTCAACATTTTTGCAAAAATCCTGGAAGCTATGCAGTGCTGAGCATACCCTTGGCCCTCATTGTGCTCTTGGGCAGCATTTATATGCGCCCCCCCTTATTTATATTTGAATGAACCAACTCCATCTTCTTTTTTTTTAATTTATTATTTTTTTTATTTTTAATTATGAGAACAAAGATACAAAGAAAGAGGATAAGGTAAGGTTACAGTGGAAGGATAGTCACCCATAGGCAGAGGAAAGGCTGAGCGCATGGCTGCTATTGTTTTTTTAAGGACTCTGGGTGTCCAAGGAAGCTGGTCTCCGGATACGCCTTGGTCTTAGTGGTGCCTTGGTCTTAGCAACTCGGTGGAAGAGGCGGAAGCTGGTCCCCGGAGACGCTTTGGTCTTAGTGGCTCAGGGTTTCCACGGTGTAGCAACGGCAAAGAGGCTGGGAAAGGCCGAGTGCACGTCTGCTGGTATTTCTTACAAAGTACGAGGGTGGATCCCAGGGCAGTTGCAGTCTTAGTTTGTTGGCCAGGTCAGCAGAGAAGAAAGAGAAAGGAGCAAGCCACATGGTTGGCGTCTTAAAAAGTCTCTGGGCTTCCAATCACCAGGCAGGTTTGGCCCCACGTGTGTTGGGCTGGTCCTTACCGAGGGTGGATCCCAGGGCAGTTGCAGACTTAGTTTGTTGGCCAGGTCAGCAGAGAAGAAAGAGAAAGCAACTCCATCTTCTTTTGCATTTCATACTCTTCCTTTTCTGCTTTCCACAGGATATCTGAATCTTTGATCACAATGGTGATCCCAATGGACCCCAACAAGCTTTCCATGCAGGAAGGTAAAGTCTTCCTAAGACAGCTTGGGATTCCCCAGAGAGATGAAAGTGTAAAAAACTTAAGTCCAATGGACAGAACAGGGGGATATGGACCCAATGCCCAGAATCAACACTGAGGCATAATCTCCTTCCATGACCAGAATGATCAACAGTTCCATGGACATTAGCCAATGAATAGACCACCCAGTGATCAGATGCTGTGGCATTTTCTCTGGCCCCTCAGTTCCCTTTCGGGCAGCCTAAACCAATACCAGCCTTAAATCTATTAGTCTACTTAATCTCTTAATTCACTCAATGTTCCTCTGCAAACTCCAAGTGGGTTTTAAGGAAAGAAGTTTTTGCTCCATTGAGCCACTACTAGAAGCCATGCATAGTCCGTCTTCAGTTGAAAGAATTTTCTGTGTCCTACACAACTCTGCTTACCTCGTGGCTTTTTTCTCCCTGCTAGGTGGACTGGATGACCGAGAGGTGGGTTGTCATTGCTTCAGTGGAGGTTCTGCTGCATTTCCCTCTGAAGCCAGGAGAGGATCCAAGTGTCTCTTGTATCTCAGAGAAGAACAGTCAGCCAGTCCAGTCTCTCATGGCTTCACAGAACCTTGCAAACCAAGGGAAGTTGATATCTTTTTTGAGGTTGGTGCTAAAACATTGTAGGACTCACATATGAAGAAATAACTTTACCTCAGTCAGCAGTTTACAGTTTAAAATGGTGCAGCACTCTTTAACTTAAACCTCAAAATTCTGTCAGCAGATCTGACAGCTTTTCTCAGTAAGGAGTTAGTTTATAAAAAAATATAAGTTCTTTCTGGGGGAGAAATCAGTGAGGTTGGTGGCCTTTTAGATTGGTTTTGTTAAGATCAGTAGACATTTGAAGCTTGGAGGGTTTGACTAGAGACAAATCCATAAATTGAACCAAGTTACACTGAAATTCTCAGTTTCGTATACACAGATCTGACCATTGCAAACTGTCAGACATCCAGGGTCAATCTCAATTCAAGGCTGCAATTCTGATTTCACCATCTAAGTATCAGGCAGTCTTTGTCCGGTCTGGTGGTCGGTATGATGAGAAAGAGCAGGAAATGGCACAGTGAAACATGAATTCATGTGAAGACCAGCACAGTTTGAATGTGACTTAGTGGTCTGTGGGCCCTTTTCAGGGACCAGGGTGATAGAGTCTATGAGGTGTTAGCACTAATCTAGTGCCTTGCACTAATGCAAGTTCAACCACCGTAATCCCATTTGTTCCCCTGAACCACACCAGGTGTAATTACTGAGTATTGCCAGTTGTGGTCGAAAAACAATACAAAACCAAAAACAGCCCTTTCCACTTAGAGATAAGGTTTGAGGATTCAGTCTCTATGTCTATTATGCTTTCTACGTGGTCTTTATTCTATGATCAGGAAATCCAGTGAGTACACCATGCTGAAGAATAACCAGGATCCTGAGGACAAGAGGCAACCTGATGCTCCCCCAAGCAAACAAAGAAGGGAGTTTCTCCGGGACAAAGCAATCCAGGGTGTGATTCACTCTTCAAAATTGGACGATGCCAGATTAAGTGGAAGCTTGTAAAATTCAGCGCTGAACTGTGAGGTTATCTGCTTGGATTTCTGAGAGAGGGTTTCCAGATGGTTTAGCCCCATGTCTTGGACTCAGGAGTTTGGACTTTGTCCCCAGTTGGTCTCTGTCATGCTAGTGGATAGTGGACCCATTCAAATCCATGTACTGTATCATTTCACCCAATCAGTTCATTCTCATCAGCTGAGACGTGAAATCCTCCTTCCTTGGGCCTCTGTGAACAAGGCTCTGGGAAGGATCATAATTCTGGGGTTTACCCAGCACTAACAGGCTCCCAGACAGCGCCCTCTTTTTCTGGGAATCTGACCACTGCTGATGAGAATGTTCATGGACAGATTGACCCATCTTGCAGGAAAAGTGCGGGAACCACCCTGCCTTCAAGAACATGGCCAGCAACTCCAGTTTTCCCATAAAGAGCAGAAGTGAATTTCCTCTACTCTGGGTCTCAGATTCCCCTAAAAAGGATCCAGAAAATCTGGGGATCCTGAAGCAGGAGGACCTAGAAACAAGTACCCTTTGGGACCCTCACACTCCTGGCTCCTTTTTGAGCACTGATGGAGGGTGGAGCTGAGACCGAGGTGAGGTGGGACAGGCTCAGAGAGACTCTTGGGCATCAGAGAGAGCTTGTTCTTAGTGTGGCTGAGCAGACACACCAGTGTATCTAGAAGAGACAAGAACCCTCACATATGGGGGGGGGGTGGTAACATACAGTGGTCTTGGCAGCCTGGTACGTATTAAGGGGGAAGGAGTGAGCAGCCTGTTCCTGAGATAGTGTCAATAGGAAGGGGGAAAAGGCAGCTTTGGGCTGGAGAGATAGCATGGAGGTAAGGCGTTTGCCTTGCATGCAGAAGGTCTTTGGTTTGAATCCTGGCATCCCATATGGTCCCTGAGTCTGCCAGAAGAGTTTTCTGAGCATAGAGCCAGGAGTAACCCCTGAGTGCAGCCGGGTGTGACCCCCCCCCCAAAAAAAAACACCAAACAAGCAGCTTTATGAGAGAATCAGTGCTCAATGCTCAGGATATAGGGGGTGAAGCATGGGGTGTCTGAGACAAGGGGAGAGACTCCTTTTCACAGTATAGTATGCAGGCACTATCTTCCTGACTCTGAAACAAAGGCTGACCTGGGATCCAGGAGGGACCTTGTTTCCAGGAAAGGTGGGCAGTTCGGGGTCCTCTTCAAATTAACCTGGTTTGTTTGTAGGCAAGAAGATCTGCAGACAAGTGCTTCTCTGCCACTTCCCGTGAACCCCCAAATAAACATGGGTCACTATGAGGATCCCGTAGACTTCTGCGGCTTTGTCAGAGTGAGTCTCACTCCTAGTTCTGTCTTCCCTTCTCTTCTTCGTCCTCCATTTTTCCTTATTTTCCCTTTCCTCCTTAAGCTTCCTCTCGTCCTTCTGCTGATCCGTCTCCTCTTTCTTCTCCCTTTCCTTCTCCTCCTCCTGCTCCTTCCCTAAGATACCTGATATTTGGGCTTTTCTCTTACAGCAGCTCACAAGACGTGCCAAGACGTGTCCCAACAGTCAAGAGGAGAATTGTCCCAGGCCTGATCCTCACAGGACAGTTGCTTGACAAGACCCCTAACATAAATCCTGATGGGCCAGCCCCAAAATGTTCTGTAGACTTTACCATGTTGACGCATTCAGCTGGAAAGAGCTTGTGCCAAGACCAAGCTGTCTGCAACAGGCGGCAAGCCAGTGGGCCAGGCATTTTCTCCTGTAAGCCTTCCACCATGGCACCTGCCCTGGGAAGGTCGGAAACAGCCCCACAGACACGGTCCCCGCAGGTTTATACGAGCTCAAAACCCAGCACAGTGCCTGCTATATAGAAATATACTGAAATGTCTAAATCCATCGTCCAACCAGAGAGGAAGAGAACCTGCCCAGACACCTTTCAGACTTGGCAGAACCCCTGCAAAAAGGCAAGATGAAACTCCTTCTAAACCCCAACTGACTTTCCTTTGACTTGGCCTGACCTTTGTCCATACTCTCCAGCTTTCCCCCAGGAACCTTGTCTAGACACACATGCCCCTCATGTGACCAGCAAAACATCATCTTGAATGCTCAATTTTTTGTGTTTGTTTTTGTGCCACACCTAGCACTGTTAAGGCATTACTCCTGTCTCTGAGCTCAGGTATCATTCATGGCAGATTTGAGGGACCTTACTGGATGCTGGGGATCAAACCTGGATCAGCTGCTTGTAAGACAAATTCCCTGCTTTTTGTGCCATTGCTTGGGTTCTGCTGATGATCAGCTTCAACTTGCAGCTTCCACTCAACCAACTTTGCTGAGCCCAGTCCTAGCTCCCACTGTGCATGCACGTATGTTCTGGGTTAGCAAGAGAGAACTGTCTTCAGGGATGGGAAAGGGAAAGAAGGACCCCACTTTCTCTGCCCTCCTAACTGCTCACAGCCCACATCTTCATTTAGAAGATGCCTAGGGTAGAGATTTCCCGATGTTTTCTCCAGTGCTCCTCCTCTGAAAAATTTCTGGGAGCCCCTCCTGGAAAATGGACCAATGGAATCTCCAGTGGAAAAAAGAGGGGTTTTTGTTTTCCCATGTGACTGGGAAGTGATGGAAGAATGACAGAAGGTCAGTGGGGAAGAGAATTGCGCGACTGACTCAACATTTTTCCGGTGTCAATTTGTGGCTGTTGGAACCCCAGAGATTGGGGTCAAGGGACATGTGGTGTCTTTGCATTTTATCAACCTATGCTAAATGTTTCTATGGGTTTTATAAAACTGTTATGCATAGGCTTTGTAATTCTGTAGAGAATAGTGTCAGTGTGGAAAAAGAATAACTGTCTAAAATACAGGCATGGAGTGATGGAGAAGGGAGTATTGTTGATGAGAAGATTGCACTGGTTAAGTGTGTTATTTTTTTTATAACTGAAAGCCACCTACAAACATGTTTTTAATCATGATGCTTAAATAAAGATAACATTTTTTGTCCCCTAAATTCCCAATACAGACCAGGCAAGGGTCTGGGTTGAGGTGTATTTGGGGTGCATTTACTGTACCTCCTCTTTCTATACAGTCAGTGTGAAGAACACAGCCTGTGATAAGAATTGGGAGGCCTTATTTTTTTTTCTTTTCTTTCTTTTTTTTTGATTTTTTTTAACTTTTTATTTCTTTTTTTTCTCACCCCCTTCTTCAGTGCAAGTTCCCCAAAGATATCATTTTAAAACAAAAATATAACATCTTTCTCCTTTTATCTTAATTATTTCTCATTATCTCAATACCTTTTATATTTTGATTTGTTGGAGTTGTTTTTTGGGGGGAAACATCCAATGGTGTTCAAAATTACTGCTGTTTTTCTTTAAGAATCAGTCCTGGCAGTTCTTGGGGACAATATGAAATATTGGGGGTTAAATGAGTGTTCTCCATGTAAAAAGTAAGTGCCCTACCTGCTATACTTAAGCATGGGCCCGATTTTTGTGTGTCTAATTTAATAAAAATCAATTGTCAATTTTATCATTTGTCTTTTATACATAGTTAATAAGATCCATGCTATTTAAAGACTTACAGATTCACAGTTCAAAATAAATGCCCTGCCACTTCATAAAAATTGGTAGAAATTATCTATAAATTTTGGTCCATAATCTATTCATGATTAATTGTTGTCCTTGGGGACATAGTTTACTTCTTCCATCAAGGGTATCTTCAGTCCTTTTAGATATCCAAAAAAACATCTGTTTCTTATTCCTCTAATACATTAAATAGAAGAACATTTCCTCAAACATGTGACTCTTTTATAGAAGCCACTATTTTTCTCCACTTCTTTGTCCTTTCTGTCTTATACAGGGCCAAGAGAGATACAGCAGTACATGGCAGACCCAAGGTTCAAACTTAGGACCATGTTTGGTTGCTCATCCCAACCAGGAGTTATCACTGAGTGTAGAGTCAAGATTGAGACTATCACAGTCAGGTTTGATCTCTAAACAATATAAAGTATATGATTGTGTTTATGCAACCTCACAAAAAGACATAAACAAAGTTATTCTTGGTACCAAGTGTCCTAATGAGGCTCCAAGCTCAGAGGAATAAGTGCTCCCTCTCTCAGATGACAATGTATGCACTGACAGAATATCATTCAGGGAGGTGACAGGAGGAGCGATCGTCTTATCAGAGCTTTCTGGGAGCCCTGGAAAATTTCTGTCTTCTCTGCCACTACCTGACCCTTAACTGTAATGAAGCCCAGATGAGAGACAAAGACTTGGTTCTCATGCACCTACATTTGTCAAATTACTTGGATTCTCATGCACCTACATTTGTCAAATTACTCTCATGCACCTACATTTGTCAAATTACTCTCCAAAGGAGTCCCACAGACAATGGAAGGTTTGGGCTAAAACACTTTCTCAATGACTTTGGATGATGCCTTCTTTTGTATGTTCAGAGTGTGGGCAGGGCATATCCATTGGCAAGATCTTCCTCTTGAGTGTTTTCCAGGCCATTGTGATCACAACATGGACTCCTGCTGGACAGATCTGAAAGTCAAAGATCCACAGTATGTCACTCTCTGTCTCTGCTGGACTTTTTACATGTTATTGATGACATTTTCCTGTGCATTTATTTATACTACCTTTTGCCCACTTGATGACTGAGAGGTTCCATGATAATATCCCCAACTTCTGTAAGCATATGTTTTGGAACAGCATTCAGTGATTAAGTAGAGCATGTAAATTAATTCAACCCTGTTGTCCAAGAAAATTACAACCTGAAGAACAAGCTAAATGAGGTGGATCTAGTCATAGACAGAAATGACTTTTGTCTCAGTGTTATGTGGGCTCTCAACAGGTTTGGGGGTCCATAAAGGAGCCTGGTCTCATTATGCCTGCCTTCACAATGTCAGTCATTTATCAAATATTGCTTATGGAGAATGGAGCAAGTTGGGTTCTGATTTGTCATCCCAAACCTCAGTAGATGACCCGAGATTAGTCATCTGGAGTTCATGGTCATGGTGACTATGCAAATGGTTCCTCTGGATGGTGATTCAGAAGTGAGTAAAGTGAGAACTGTGTCCACTGATAGTTCTTATTTCTCATAAATATGCACATAACTAGAGAGAGATAAACAATTTTGTTATGAAAAACTCATTTTCAGATAGATTCTATACAATGGAAAAAGAGGACCTAAGAGACTGAACAGCTGATAAGAATCTTCCTTGCATGAGGCCAATGGAGATTTGATCACTGACCCCTCGTGGGAGCCCTGGAGTCCAACCATGAGTGATACCTGTGCATAGAGTCAAAAGTAATCTCTGAAAATGAGAGTATGTGGCCCCCAAAATAGAAAGCAGATACAAAACAGTGAATTAGGAGAGCTTAGGAAAATGTTGTCTTCGATAAAAAGAGTACTCAAAATTTTTGTAGACAATGCCGAAAAATAAGACTCATCATAAATCAACTAGCTGAATACTAACAAAGATTTCCTAGAAATATAGGTGGGAAATAAGGGGAAATTCTCCTTTAACCTCAAAAAAAAAAAAAAACAGGTCCTAAGATGCTTTGAAACATACAAACTTCAAGTAATAAAAGGATGCCTTGGCCCCTTAGGCAGGCGGAGGGAATGCAGAAGAAAAACGAGGGGCATTGATGGTGGGAAATG
Source organism: Crocidura indochinensis (assembly GCA_004027635.1). NCBI lineage: Eukaryota > Metazoa > Chordata > Mammalia > Eulipotyphla > Soricidae > Crocidura > Crocidura indochinensis. The sequence continues at coordinate 4,421 of PVKC010027809.1, read as the reverse complement.
TACACTGATCATGGTATTGGACATTGCATGATTGAAAATCATGAATGATTTTGTATCTGTAATAAAGAAAAACAACTGTATTCTGAAGAATCTTGTATCCACTGTGTTAAAATAAAGTACTTAATTAAAAAGTAAATAAAATATCAAGGCTATTTAAAAAAAAGTTTGTGTCAGGTTCATATCTCTCTCTCTCTCTTTTTTTTTTTTTTTTGGTTTTTGGGCCACACCTAGTGACGCTCTGGTGTTACTCCTGGCTATGTGCTCAGAAGTCGCTCCTGGCTTGGGGACCATATGGGAAACCAGGGTATGTCCTAGGCTAGTGCAGGCAAGGCAGGCACCTTACCTCTAACGCCACCGCCCGGCCCCAGGTTCATCTCATCTAAGGGCTATTCTTCATTTTATCTCCATTGAGTTTAAAGAGGAAATTTTACATGAGGAGCAGAAACTCAAACACTACCAGTAAAATGACCTCACTTGATATTTTTATGTCAGGGATTATTTTTTAGATAATGCCAATTGCAAAGATGTTAGGATTTTTATGGTACAGTTGAACTGCCTGGAAGATATAGGAGATAGTCAGATGTTTTCCAAATACATGGTGAAGAACATAGATCAACAGAGGGAGACTTAAGGTTACAGGATAAATATTGACCCTGTTAGAGGAAGAAATCTTCCTACACAAAAACATCATAAGAGAATTGACTATTGTGTGGGAAACTGCACAGCTCATTCCAGAGAAATCTCTCCCTCCTGTAGAGAAACATGTAATTATAAAACTTTGTGTTACAGAAACCAGAATCATTCTGGCACAGAAAACAGAATCTTTAAAGAACCCAGACAACAACAGCTAATGTGTGAAAAAGATGTCACCACAGAAATTGACTAAGGGGTTGGACAACCTAGTATGCCTGAAGCCCAGAGTCGGTATTATGCCAGGGAAGTTCAGGGATAAGATTTCTTTTTATTTAGGACAAGGCTTTATTTCTTACCCATATTTTCCTGGGCCTATGCAAAAAAATACTTACCACTTTTACACCGTTATTGCAGTATTTTTTACTCTTATCCTTTTTTCAAAATATTTTTTATTTAAACACCTTGGATACAAACATGACTGTCCTTGGGTTTCAGTCATATCAGATGACAGCCCCCCCCCATCAACAGTGCAGCGTTTCCATCACCAATGACCTAAATATACCTCCTCCCCTCCCTTCCCCTACCTGTACTCTAGACAGGCTTTCCAATTCTCTCATATATTCTCATTGTTAGGATAGTTCACAATGTAGTTATTTCTCTAAGTAAAATAATCACTCTTTGTGGTGAGGTTCATGAGGTGGGCTGTAACGTCCAGCCCTCCTCTCTTTTGTCTCTGAAAATTGTTGAGAAATGTCTTTCATTATTCTTAAAACCCGTAGATGAGTGAGACCATTCTGAGTCTTTCTCTCTCTCTGACTTATTTCACTCAACATAATAGATTCCATGTACATCCATGTATAGGAAAATGTCATGACTTCATTTTCTTGACGGCTGCATAATATTCCATTTTGTATATGTACCACAATTTCTTTAGCCATTCATCTGTTGAAGGGCATCTTGGATGTTTCGAGATGGTAACTATGGTAAATAGTGCTGCAATAAAAATAGGTGTAAGGACGGGATTTTTGTATTGTATTTTTTGTGTGTTCCTAGGGTATATTCCTAGGAGTGGTATAGCTGGATCGATGGGGAGTTCAAATTCCAGTTTTTGGAGGAATCCCCATATCACTCTCCAGAGAGTTTGTACTAGATGGCATTCCTACCAGCAGTGGATAAGAGTTCCTTTCTCACCACATCCCTGCCAACACTGCTTGTTCTCATTCTTTGTGATGTGTGCCAATCTCTGTGGTGTGAGGTGTTTTGATTTGCATCTCCCTGATGATAAGTAATGTGTAACATTTTTTCATGTGCCTTTTGGCCATTTGTATTTCTTCTTTATCAAAGTGTCTATCCATTTCTTCTTCCAATTTTTAATGGGATTAGATGTATTTTTTCTTGTAGAGTTCAGTCAGTGCTTTGTATATTTTGGATATTAGCCCATAATTTGATGGGTATTGGGTGAATAGTTTCTCCCAATCAGTTGGTGGCTCTTGTATCCTGGACACTATTTCCTTCGAGGTGCAGAAGCTTCTTAGCTTAATATATTCCCATCTGTTAATCTCTGCTTTCACTTGCTTGGAGAGTGAAGTCTCCTCCTTGAAGATGCCTATAGTCTCAATGTCGTGAAGTGTTTTACCTACGTTTTGTGCTATATACCTAATGGTATTATGTCTGATATCGAGGTCTTAAATCCATTTGGATTTTTTCCTTCATACATGATGTTATCTGGGAGCCTAATTTCGCTTTGTTGCAAGTGGCTAGCTAGTTGTGCCAACAACAGTTGAAGAGGTTTTCATTGCTCCATTCAGGACTTCTTGCACCTTTATCAAATATTAGATGATTGTATGTCTGGGGAACATTCTCTGAGTACTCAAGCCTATTCCACTGATCTGAGGGTCTGTCGTTATTCCAAACACCATGCTGTTTTAATGACTATTGCTTTGTATTACAGTTTAAAGTTGGGGAAAGTAATGCCTCCTATATTCTTTTTCCCAATAATTGCTTTAGCTACTCGAGGTTTTTTTTTTGTTCAAAATGAATTTCAAAAGTGTTTGATCCACTTCTTTGAAGAATGTCATGGGTATCTTTAGAGGGATCACATTAAATCTGTACAATGCTTTTGGGAGTATTGTCATTTTAATGATGCTAATCCTGCCCATCCATAAGCAAGGTATGTGTTTCCATTTCCATGTGTCCTCTCATATTTCTTGGAGCATGTGTTATAGTTTTCTTTGTATAGATCCTTCACATCTTTAGTCAAATTGACTCCAAATTATTTGAGTTTGTGTGGCACTAATATGAATGGGGTTGTCTTCTTAATGTCCATTCCTTCCCTATTATTATTGTTTTATAGAATGGCCATTCATTTTTGTGTGCTAAATTTTGTAGCCTGCCACATTGATATATGAGTCTATTGTTTCTAGAAGCTTTTTGGTAGAGTCTTTAGTGTTTTCTAAGTAGAGTATCATGTTGTCTGCAAACAGTGAGAGCTTGACTTCTTCCTTTCTTATCTGGATTCCTTTGATAGTTTATTCTTGCCTTGTCTCTATATCAAGGACTTCCAGCACTACGTGGAATTGTAGTGTTGAGAGAGGACAGCCTTACTTTATGCCAGAATTAAGAGGGAAGGCTTTTAGTTTTTTTTCTGTTGAGGATAATATTTGCCACTGGCTTGTGGTAGATGGCCTTAAGTATATTGAGAAAGGTTCTTTTCATTCCCATATTGCTGAGAATCTTGATCAAGAATGGGTGTTGGACCTTATCAAATGCTTTCTTTGCATCTATTGATTTGATAATGTAATTTTTATTTTTCTTGTTGTTGATGTTGTGTATTATGTTGATAGATTTACAAATGTTAAACCATCCCTGCATTCCTGGGATGAAACCTACTTAATCGTACTGGATGATCTTCTTGATGAGGCATTGAATCCTATTGACAGTATTTTGTTGAGAATTTGTATCTGTGTTCATCAGGGATATTGGTCTGTAATTTTCTGTTTTTTGGTAGCATATCTGTCTGGTTTAGGTATCAAGTTGATGTTGGCTTCATAAAAGCTATTTGGAAGTGTTCCTGTTTTTTCGATTTTATGAAAGAGTCTTGCCAGGATTGGTAGTAGTTCCTCTTGAAAGGTTTGAAATAATTCATTAGTGAATCCATCTGGCCTAGGCTTTTATTTTTGGGCAGATATTAGATTACCGTTTTAATTTTAATAGTAATGATTGGGGTGTTTAGATATGCTACATCCTCTTTATTCACCGTGGAAGGTTATAAGAGTCCAAGAATTTATCCATTTCTTCCAGGTTCTCAATTTTAGTGGCATATAAATTTCAAAGTAGTTTCTTATTACCTTTTGAAGTCTGCAAAATCGGTAGTGATCTCCCCCTTTTCATTTCTAATACGAGTTATCAAATTTCTCTCTTTCTTTGTTAGTTTTGCTAATGGTCTATCAATCTTGTTTATTTTTTCGAAGAACCAACTTCTGCTTTCGTTGATTTTTAGGATTGTTTTTTGGGTTTCCACTTTGTTGATTTCTGCTCTCAGCATTGTTATTTCCTTCAGTCTCCCTATTTTTGGGTCCTTTTGTTGAGAACTTTCTTATTCTATGCTCTCCGTTATTAAGCTATTCGTGTAGGCCCCTTCTTCCTTACTGATGTGTGCTTACAAAGCTGTAAATTTTCCTCTCAGTACTGCTTTTGCTGTATCCCATAGGTTCTGATAATTTGTGTCTTTATTATCATTTGTTTCCAGGAAAGCTTTTATTTCCTCTTTAATTTCATCTAGGACCCAC